>JAYJMB010088023.1:0-20182 GCA_036873735.1 Pouteria campechiana
TTTTGGGGAGGCCCCGTGTGGGGATAGTCCCAGAAGGACAAAACCGTGCGGGCTGCGGCCCAAAGCGGACAATACCTTGGTGGGAGGCCAGGGCGTGACAATCATCCTATTTGATTCATATGTTCTTAAGCTTAACATGTTTTCACCTCAATTACACTACACACCATAGGTAATTAGAGCGAGTGGAAATACTTGATTTAAACCTGCACACCTAATAATAATAATCTCACATTAGATAGAAAAAATCTAAGTTATGCATTGAATCCAATGTCCTAATAGCAAAGAGTATCATTGAGTGGTGAAATCGGATCCCTAGACCCTTGCACTTTATTGATCTCACCTACATTACCCATAGTTATTTGTTTTTTGCAAGTTTTTTCATATTATCATCCATACTTGCTTAGATTAAATCACATTCCTTTAAGATAATGATAAGTCAGTAACTAAAGTTAATTGAATCAGTTTGAACATTCTTTGTGTGATCGACCCTTGCATTACATACTATACTGCTATACATATGTGCACATGCAAGGAATTATAATTTGAACCATAAATTTTTGGGCTGTTGCTGGGGAATGGTTCCAAATTAATTCAATTAAGTTAGTTATAATTATTCTTTGTATTTTTATGTCTAATTTATATAAGGTTTTTTATTCTTACATTCTTTCTTTTGTAGAGCTCTGAATGAATTGAAGAAGATCATTGAATCCAGCTCTATTTCTATTATAAGATCAAAATGATAAAGTAGAAATTGAGATAGAGAGTTTAAGTGAAGATGAAGTAGTCCACATGACTGACAACAGGGAAAATTGAGTGGCTCAACAAGCTCAACAATTAATGAAAGAGTTTGCGCATCCCACCATACAAATTTCACCATCATGCATTGTGTTGAATGATAATGCTAGAAATTATGAACTAAAATACATTCATTTTAATATGCTTCCGTCGTTTCATGAAATTGCAAAGGATCCATTGGCATTTATCCATGATTTCTATGCAACAATACAAACTTTTCCATTGCAAGATATCCCTGAGGATCAATTATTCACAAGATGTTTCCCATATAATTTGAAGGATGCAGCAAAAACATGGTTCATGACGTTAACTCCTGGTTCATTAACAACATGGGAAGCGGTGTACAACAAATTCATTGGAAAATTTTATTCTCATGTGAAAATTAATGAATTAAGAAGTAAAATTGCTAGCTTTTGTGAAATGGATGGTGAAGCATTCCATGAAGCATGGGAGCGATTTAAAGCATTATTAATTCAATGTCCTCCTCATAGATATCCACTTGAATTACTTAACCAGTTTTCTATGATGGATTGACACAACAATGCCAAGCCATGGTTGACATTGTTGTAGGTGGAGCCATGGGAAAAAAGACTCTGGAAGAGACATATGAGTCGTATGAAATGTTTGGAGCAAACTCTCAGCAAAAGAGTGTAAGAGGTAGGTTTAGAAGAATTTATGAAGTGAACTCTAACACAAATCTGTTTATGTAAATGTCAAAGATGGCGAAGCAAATGAAGGTGATGTGCTCGATGATAGTGAACATGAAATAAACACAACCTACCCCACCAGAGATTTATTCTTTTTGTGGGATTTCAGATCACTCATCTAATATTTGTCCTTCAAATGATCATTTTGTAGGTGATGTAGAATAGGAAAATGCAATGAATTTCTACAACCAGCAACCACAGAATGATCCTTACTCAAATTCATATAATCCTAGTTGGAGAAATCATCCTAACTTTTTCTGGAACAATGACCGCAATCAAAACCAAGCTGGAACATCTTCTCAAACACCACAACCAAAGAATCCTAGTCTTGAAGAAACCATGCAAAGTTTCATTCAAGTAATATAGACTCAGTTTTAGGAAAATGCAACTAAGTTCCAAAACATTAACTCAAGATTCCATAACATGGAGGCATCCATGAAGAAGATGTAGACATAATTAGGATAGATTGCAGAAGCCATGCAAACCCACACACCTGAAAAAATTGCCTAGCTAGCCCATGCAAGCAAAGGCGATCACTACACTAAGAAGTGGAAAGGTAATTGACCATAAAGTTTGTAGAAAAACTGATGATTCAATTGTTCCTACAAGAAATAAAAAGGGAAAGAGAAAGGTGGAGGAGGAAGTACATTCAAAGAAGGCTGCGTTTTCAATAATTGACCCTCCAATCAATTACAAAGCACCCCAACCTTATGATCCTCCAGTCCCATTCCCAGGAAGGTTGAACTAGAGCAAATTCGATAAGTCATTTTCTAACAATTATGATATTCTTTCTAAATTGAGTGTAAACTTACCTTTGCTTAACATGATAAAAAATATGCCTGCTTATGCTAAATTCTTGAAGAACAAAGTACAAGAAAGCGTAAATATGAGCTTCATGAGAAGGTAATTATTTTAGAAGCAGCCGGTGTAGTGTTGCAAACAAATCTACCCTAGAAACTAAAGGATCTAGGCAGTTTCAATATCTCCATTACTGTAGGAGGAATAAATAAGGTAATTGCAATGCTAGATCTTAGAGCAAGCATAAATTTGATGCCTTATTCTATTTTTGTACAGCTTGGTTTGGGAGAATTGAAACCCACTACAATGTCTCTTCCGCTTATTGACAAATCAGTAAAATATCCTAGAGGCATTGTAGAAGATATTATTATGTAGATAGATAAACTGATTATTCCAGCTAATTTTATAGTACTTGACATGAAAAGGCAAATAATTCTAGAGAGAGAAGTAGCCATTCTTTTAGGACACCCATTCATGGCTACAACTAAGACAATCATTGATGTACAAAGTGGGAAGTTAAAAATGACTGTCTTAGATGACATAGTGGAATTTTCCATTTACAATTCCCTTTCATTGCCTTCTGATCCTAGTGGCTATTTTCAAGTTGATGATTTGGACTCACTTGTCTATCTCCTTTTGTGTAATAGGAAGTAAATAATAAATTAGAATTGGTGCTAACTGTGGATGGATTGGTAGAAGATGAAAAAGCAATGTAGTTGAAGGAAACACTTGATAGTGCAGAGCAAGTGAAAGTTGACGAAATCTCCCAAGAAGAGCTTAAACAAGCTAACCCAAAAGTAGAACATGCGATAGCCACACCATAGCCATTAGATTTGAAGCAATTTCCTGATAGGTATTTCTTGGTGAAAATAATACTATTCTAGTTATAATTGCTTCTAACTTGTCTATGAATGAGGAATGTAGGTTGTTTATGGTGTTGAGAGAGCATAAGGGGGCTATAGGTTGGACCTTAGTAGATATCAATGGAATTAGCCCCACTATGTGCATGCATAAAATGCTTCTAGAAGAGGATGCAAAGCCTTTCAAAGATGCACAAAGAAGACTGAACCCACACATGAAGGAGGCTGTTAAAGCTAAAGTTATCAAACTATTGGATGCAAGTATTATCTACCTAATCTCTCACAATAAATGGGTAAGTTTGGTAGATGTCATGCTAAAGAAATCTACTCTCTCTATTGTTAAAAATTATAATAATGAATTGGTCCCTGTGAGAATGACTACAAGGTGACAAATGTGCATTGATTACAGGAAGCTCAATGCAACCACAAGAAAGGACCATTTTTTCCTCCCTTTCGTTGATCAAATGCTTGAAAGATTGGTAGGTCATGCTTACTATTATTTTTTGGATAATTTTTCAAGTTACAATGAAGTTCCCATTGCCCTAGAAGATCAAGAAAAGACTACCGTCACTTGCCCATTTGGAACGTTTGCCTATCGGAGGATGCCTTTCAGTTTGTACAATGCTCCTATAACCTTTCAAAGGTGTATGATGTTCATCTTTTTTGACATGATTGAAAGGTTCATTGAGGTATTCATGGATGATTTTTTTATTTTTGGAGATTCATTTGATGATTGCCTTAATAACTTGAGATTGGTACTTAAAAGATGCATTAAGATGAATTTGACATTGAATTGGGAGAAGTGTCATTTCTTAGTCAAGTAGGGAATTGTGCTAGGCCACATTATTTCTAGTAAAAGCATTAAAGTGGATAAGGCAAAAATTGAATTGATTACCAAGTTCCCTCCCCCAAATTCAGTTAAGGGAGTTATAAGCTTTCTTGGCCATGCAGGCTTTTATAGACGGTTCATAAAGGATTTCTCAAAAATCTCTAGACCGCTCTATAACCTGTTGGCCAAGGATGTGACTTCCTATTTTAATAAGGAATGCCTAATTACCTTTAATTCTTTGAAAGAAAAGTTAACTTCAACTCCAATTTTAGTAGTGCCTGATTGGTCCATTCCGTTTAAGTTCATGTGTGATGCATTAAATTTTGCTATTGGTGCTATTCTATGACAAAGAGTAGATGTAACACCTAGTGGTGTTAAATTGTGGATTATTATTGAAAAGTTGTGATTTTGCATTTTATATAGTGAATAAATTGAAATTTTAATTTGGAGTAGGAGAAATTGTGAAATTCAAGATAAAGTGGTGCATGCTGAATTTAATATGGACATGTAAAAATAATGTTATGATTAAATTGCAATTGATAAACCCAAATGTTCGGTATTTGATGATTAATTAATGAGAAAAAATTATGATTTTAATGCATGAGTAAATGCATGAGAAGTTTAGAAAAGTTTTTGATATGATGCATAATTTAAGATGGAAATTAATGTGTATATGTTTTAATAATTACATGATATTATTTTAATTATGTAAGGAAATTATTATATTTTGTGGTAACAATTCATCTAGTAAAATCATATAAAATTAGTGGAAAGGAATGAAATTATATAATGGAAAGATTAAGAAAAATTCAAAACTGTATAATTGTATTTTAAGAAAATGTTGAATTTGGAAAATGGGTCATTTGTGTTCAATTTTTTTTGACATAGATAATGAATAAGTTAGAACAACTGTTCAACATAAAAGTTGTAGATCTTGAAATCTGAATCAAGAATCACATAATTTTGATATCGAACGAAGAAATTATGATCAAAATAGTGAGACTATTCTAAACCGCTAAAAAGTAATGGTGTGAATTATTGGGCCACTTTAATTAATTTGTTTGACATATTTTTGTAATGATTTAGAAAACATTGTCAACATGAAAGTTGTAGTTTGTGAAGTTATCTTTTTAATTCCTCAAAAATCATGTCATTTGGATATCATAAGAAAATACATGCTAAAATTACTGAGGCTTATCTGGTGAAAAATTAAGGATAAAAAATAACAAAATTAAATTGATAAAATTAAAAATGATGCATTATTTATGCAAATAATTTTGGAAATTTGTATAAAAGACCAATTGAAATATATATATATATGTGTGTGTGTGTGTGTAATATGGAAATTTTAAATTATTTATTGATTTTATGTAATATTTTTGGTTTAATTACAAAGTGGGCAGACTTCAAGGTAAATAAATTTTTATGTAATAAATTAAATTGAAATTATTCAAGATAAAATTCAATTTTGGGAAATAATATTTGATACACAATTATACACTTATGAAGGATGGTATGGTGATGCAAAATATGCATGTATGGGTTATAAATACATGAATTTTTATGATACATGTGTATGGACCAATTTATGCACTGCCGGAGCACTATTGTGGACCAACCTTAAGTTGCTCTACCATCTTCCTAAAACACTATTTGTTTCCCCTTCTCTTGCACCCAATGACCAGCCCTTTTCACCCCATCTTGCACCCATTTCTCTTAAATGATTTATGTTAGAAATTGTGCTAATGAACCCTAATCTCAACCCCATGCATTTAGTTACCTAAATCATCAAGTTTGGACAAGTTCAAGAAGGAAGAAACGAGTTTTTAATCTCATTTTGTTGTTGTTTGCTTTATATTCTTGAAGATCTAGGTGGATTTCAATGTGGAAAAGAAGGTAATGCAAATTTCCCTAGTCAATTTTGTCCTATCTTTTAGTTCGGGTATTGTCCTATTCATGGGGGTTAAGTGGGGATGGAAATGCTTGATTTCCTTGGGGTTTTGATGGGGGAAATTGATTAATCATTAATGGAATCTTGATTCATGTGGTTTGGGCATGATTGGAACTATATTGCTGCCCACGAAAATGGGCAGTAATATGGTTAAACGTGAGCTAGGGTTTGGGTGTGTATGGACTGTACATGACATGCAGAATGGATATGATATTTAATTAGTAATTTCATGATGAATGTAGGATGTTAATTATGCCAATAAATGGTTAATTGTTGTTGGAATTATGTATTTACATTATGTATGCAAGTTTTTCGATAAAATGTGTCAATCAAAGCTTGTTCAAGAATGAAGGTGAATGGGCAGCTTGTACAATGAACTTTGGAAACTATTTTTTTTATAATTTTTTTAATTTCAATGGAAATGAAGTTTATGTAATAGGTATTGAATAAAATATGAGGTAAGTTGCTTAAATTTATAATGTAAACGATGTGTTTGTGGAAATACTTCAATGCGAAGCTATTGAATGTGTAGGGGATGTCTAGTGATGACTTAGATGAATATTATGCCTAATTAGATTGGTTTAAAGCTAATTGCATGTTAAACATGTTGAATACAAGCTATATAATGTGGGTGATCCATGGAAATGACGATATGTGGCTGAAATGTATGATCTAAGAGATAAATCCTATATGTTGTTGAAATGCCTATATGAAAAGTGAAATATGATTAAATCATTTTGATGTCACACGAATTAGCCATTAAATAGCTACTAATACAAGGTGTTTTATATACTAAATGAATACTTAGATGATGGTTAAAAGAATGGGTAGCAATGGGAATGCTTGGGAATAGAAATTCACACTTGAAATTGCCTTAGAGGAGTCCTAAATTGGACAACTTTGTAAATAGATTTTTATAGGTTAACACTATGTTTAATTGTCTTGAAATCATGCATAGGTTTATGTAGTTGAATTCATGCCAAATTACATATCTTATTTGGAATACATGTGTAAATTGAGTTTTGGCATATGTTCTATGTGTAGGATACATTGAGTGTGGATAAGAAGCTGTGGAGCTTATAGAGTTATGGAATTTGGTAAATCTGGAGCTAAGTAGGCTACCTTTCTTGTTTGTTAAATGCATGAATGGGGATATAAAATATCTCGTTATTCAAAAATCTAGGCATGTATGTTTTGTAATTATTGAATGTCAAGGATAGATGTTATCCCTTATTCTAGGTACAAAAATATTATTTTTGTGTATCGATCCCTAAATGTAAGGGATAAAGAGTATCCCTAGATTGAAATAGTGGATGATTATGATCTAAGGTAATTGTATTGTGTAGCAAGGATAATAAATATCCCAATCTAGAATTCTTTTGAATGTGTAAATGTATTTTGGGGATAGAGGATATCCCAGGTTGTTATGCTAAATATGATATGTATCATATCATGTTATATAAATGTGTGTATTAATGGAATGATGAACATTCTATGATAAAGTATAATTATGTATGGTGTGCCTGAATGGCACAATTTTGTGTTTTATGCTTGTTGAATATAGTGTTGATATGTGGTGCTTGCATGACATGATATTTGATTTTTGTTTTTATATGCTTGAAAGGCATAGAGTATTCATGATGAGAATGAGAATTTGAACCTCATGATATGATTATTTTGTGTTATTCATCTCAGGACAAGATGATAATGTATTGCATTTATGATGATGAATGAACGTAGGAACATACTATTGTTTATGCATGTTTTGGGTTAGAACATGTTATGTTGATTAATTATTTTTTTGTTATTTATGCCTACTTACTGAGTTGCCAAACTCACCCCTTCTTAATATTTTTTTAGCTGATAAGATAAGTAAAGAATCCCAACTATGAATTGGGGTTGTTAATCCAAATTTAAAGACATTTTAATTATGAAATGATAAATTAGGATTGGAATCCTTTCATATTACATCTTTGTAAATTGAAAGTGTAATTAAATTTCTATAATAAGATTAAATTGATGTATATTGTATAGCGTGAGCATGTCATAGTGATATATCTGTAATTGTAGTTGTGTGATTGTCATCATTACCCAGTTTCGATCTTGGGCAGAGCAGTGAGTATGGGTTTGGTGTTTAATATTTAAATGTAATTGATGTTTTATATTACGGGATTATTAATTATATGTGATATTACACATGTATATTAGGTGCAAATGTCTTATATTTCAGGGAAGACTCTGCCGAATGTTTGGTACGATTCTTCTCTAGAATATAAGATGGTAGCGTTCTACATTGGCCCCAGGGTGGCATGGTTAAAACGCATAGGATGGGTGTGTAGGGGGTTACAGTAGACATATTACCTCATGTGATTCATTATGCAAGTAGAACTCTGAATGAAGCACAATTGAACTATTCCACCATTGAAAAAAAGTTACTTGTAATTGTGTTTGCTTTGAAAAAATTTTGTTCTTACTTGATTGATTCAAAGGTAATTGTTTATTCTGATCATGTTGTATTGAGATACTTGCTTAGAAAGAAGGATGCCAAGCTAAGGTGGTCCTTATTATTGCAAGAGTTCGACCTGATAATGAAGGATAAGAAAGTCTATTAGAATGTTGTAGTAGATCACTTGTCCAGGTTAGTGGACTGGACCAATTTCAAAGTAGAGAGAGGCAAGGAGAACATTCTCATCAATAAGATCTTTCCTAATGAACAATTGTTTTCTATAAAGGGAAGTGAACCTTGTTATATTGATATTGTGAATTACTTGGCTCAAGGAGTTTTAAATCTTAGGTTGAATTCACAGGGACGAAAGAAGTTATTGTCTATGGCAAGGCATTATTTTTGAGAAGATCTAGTCCTTTTCAAGCTATGTCCAGACTAAATTATCAGACATTACGTACTACATGAGGAGTAGCAAAGCATACTGAGACATTACCATACATTCAGCTGTGGAGGGCATTTTGAAGGGAAGAAAACTACTTTAAAGAATTTTCAACCTGGTTTCTATTGGAAAACTATCTTTAAGGATACTCATGCCTTTTGCGCGATGTGTGACAGGTGTCAGAAAATAGAGAATATCAAAAATCGAGATAAGATGGTGCTCACAAGTAATCTTGTGGTTGAATTATTTGATGTGTAGGGGATTGATTTCATGGAACCATTTCCCCCATTGAATGCTAACCTGTATATTTTGCTCGCTTTGGATTATGTTTCTAAGTAGATTTAGGCAATGGTCACTAAGACTAATGATGCTAATGTGGTACTAAGATTTTTAAAAGATAGGATCTTTTTCCAGGAAAACTGCAATCTCGCCAAGTCGGTCAATTCTTAGTCAATTAGGTATTTCGACACATAGCCGTCGAGCTGAAGAATCTAAAAGACGGAAGTACTTTCAAAGTCAATGGGCATTGAGTGAAGAAATATATCAAAAATGGATTTTAATTGCCATTAAATGAAGTTTGTAATCTTGAAAAACCATAAAAGGGGAAGTTGTCTCGCATAGACGTTAAATACAACGCTTCTTGGGAGGCAACCCAAGTTTTTGAAACTTTTAGTTGTTTAATTTGCATTAGTTTAATTGTTATTGCATTAGATTAATTCTTAGATAGTTGTTATTAGTGTTTGTTGAATTCTAATCCATAGTTTAGTTAGTCCATTTCAAGTTCTAGTTATACTTTAGTTGGTGATTATATGCATTAGTTTTAGGAATTGCATTGAGCTAGTAGTTGATTGCATATAAGATAGATTTTATTCCTATAAACTTAGATTTAGTTAGCATATAATGCTTTAATTAGTATCTTAGTAGTTAGTTTCATTCATAATAACATGTTGGCAACTTGGATTTTCAGGGAGGACACAAGTACATGGGCATCCCAACATTAAGCCAGCAACAATCAACAATAAGTTGCAGTCAGAGGGTACATGCCGTGGTAGACAATCTTCCACCATGGCAAGGAGGAAGAGTATGCAACAGTAATAAACATTCAGCAAGTTCTTGCTACGACAATGATTATCTTGTCGTGGAAAGGTTGAAAAATGGAAAGATGGCAGCAAGAAGTTAGGGATTTCTTGCTACAGTAGACAATGCCCATGCCGCAGCAAGGAGGAACAACATGTGAAAACAACAACTATTTAGCAAGAACCATGCCACGGCAAGCAATCTCCTTATCACGGCAAGCATGAAATTTTTGCAAAGAAGCATCCTCTAGCAAGTTCTTGCCATGGCATGCATGAAATATTGTTGCAAGTGTCTATCGTACAGCAAGTTCTTGCCGAGGCAAGACTTCTCCTTGCCACGGCAAGCATGAAATTTTTGCAAAGGGGCCTCGACCAGCAAGTTCTTACCATGTCACGCCACTCTTTGCTGCAGCACGCCACTCCCCTCCCCTCACGTGCAAAAAATCCACTCACTTAAAAATTACTAAGTCCCCACCGTTTTGTTCCATCCCCATTTCAAACACACCCAAACCGTTTCATCCCTTTTCATTTCCACCGTAAGGAATAACAAGAAAACCCTTTCCCATCCAACCCATTTCACTACTTTTCTCTCCCAAAAATCCACTTCACTCATCCATTTCCCCTTCTCCAATCTTCTCTCCCTCCACGTGAGTTTCACCCACGCTCATGTCATCTTCCTCCAGCGTCTTCTTCACATGCCTTCAAGGTTGGGAATGAAGAACACCATGAAATCTAGTGAGTTTCTACATTGTTGAAAGCTTATTTACCTTCTTCATCCTCGGTGAACGATTGGGAGTGGAAATCCTCCATTTTTAGAGGCATTTTGGTGTGGATTGGAAGGGTTGACAAGTGCATGTGAAGTGTTTGTTGGAATGCTAGAGTGGTGGGCATGAGCACAAGCAACATTTTTTGAGTGACTTTGCATGATTTTATGGTGATGTGTGTATGTATTCTTGGTTCCCATGGCCATTTTTATATGAGGGTTTCACCAAGTTGGAGAGAAATTTGTAAAGGTTGAAAGATATAGTGTGTGCATGTCAAGTCTTTGTGGAATTGTCTCAAGAGGCCACCATTGCATTGTCAAGCTATATTGCTCAAGGTTGCTAGTGTTTGGGGTCATTGTATTGTGTTTGCTCAAGGTTGGCTTCTGTTTGAGGTCATTGGTCAAGGTATCTGTTATCACTTTTGAGTGGAATTGGATGTAAAGCAGTGTTACTTTTGACATACATTGCCATTATGTCTCCCAAAGGAAAGAAAGCAGTAGCTGAAGGTCCCTCTAAAAAGAGCAAGAATACTAATTTTGAACCTATCATCAAGCTTACCTTTGTCAATAAAGAAGCTAAAGAAAGACATAGAAGTTCACTCGTATTCAGGATGTGTGTACAAGAGAGGGGTTTTCATGACCCAAGGCATCATATTCTTGTTGTGCTTAGAGAGCAAAATTGGGAGGAATTTGCTAAATAACCGGAAGTAGCACTTGTCCCGGTCATACGAGAGTTCTATGCAAATGTGCCAGAACACAAAGAGCACAAAGCCTTAGTGAGAAGCAAGTGGGTTCCATTTGATTGAACCACAATCAACCATAGAAATCAACTGCCTAATATTCCGAATAATGATTTCTCAAGGATGGAGGACAATGTTGATTTTGAAGGGATCATCCAGAGCATAGCAAAGCCGGGCACAATATGAACAATCTCAAGAATAGGACTGCGTAGTTTCCCTAGCAAGGCTTGACCCTCGAAGGCAAAGTTTGGCAACACTTTATTTCAGCTAAGTTAATGCCAACTTGTCATGTTTTGGGCATTTCCAAAGACAAGGCTATGTTGAACTATGCTATTCAGAAAGGGATGTCCATTAATGTGAGGAAAATAATTGAAGTTTCTATCCTCAGGATGGCCCAATTGGTGACAACAAAAGGCGGCTTTGGTCATCCATCATTGATCTATGATCTGTGTCTACAAGCAAGAGTGCCATCCAGCTCGTCTGAAGAGATTTTGCATCCCAAGCCTACCATTACAAATGAAATGATCAACAAGAATCTACACCATAGAGGCCCTACTGAGGAAGAAGCCCCTCTCCATGGTCATGGTGCTCCAGGTCCTAGCACAATGCTACAAGAGTGAGTTCATCTCTTCAAGGGCCAGACCACAAGCCACTGATGCCACTGAACTGTTTGACTTGTGAGATGAAGTGTGAGAAATCAAAGGGCAAATTTCTCATTATTTTTCCCAACAAGCACAGCTTACTGATTACTTGATGCAATGCCATGTTACTTTGGTTGTTGCTCTCCCCACTCTGGTCCAGCTTCCCCCATGTCCTGTATTTCCACCTGCGGCTATCGATGAAGCTGATCACGACCAATCAGCTAAACCTGACAAGGGAAAGGAACCTGATGATGAAACTGTTGTTGATAAGGATGTTGATGGAGATACTGATGAGGAAGAAACTAATGACGACGACGATGAAGATGAATAATTTGATGAGGATGACTAAACTCTTTCAGGGAAGTTTTTTGCACTTTACATGTTCAGTCCACATTAAGGAAACTGTGTCTTTCAAGTTTGGGGGTATTTTAGCTATTTTTGGTTCATTTCCTTTTTGTTTAGATGTGATAGTTGAATACTCTATTAGTGTGTGTGTGTGTGTGTGTTTTGCACTACTTGTCTTGTTGAAAACTCTATTTGTGTGTGTGTATGTTGCAAAACTTATGTTGTTGAATACTCTATTTGCATGTTTGTTGCAATTGTTATGTGTTTTGACTATTTAGTTTCATATTTATAAAAAATTATAAAAAATGTGTTTTGTGTGTTTTGAGTTTCGATTAGAGTCATCATACACATCCAATGATATATATGTGACTTTGACAATGGTTAAGTTAAAAATGATAGAAATCATTCTTGCTTGCATGCTTGACTTGAGTCCTTATCTAATTTGCTATAGATTCCCCATACACAGTGATCACATTGACATAGTCATTTCTTTTGAAATCTTTGAATACTTAGCATTAGTTTAGGAAACTAAGCATGCTTAGTTTAATTTGAATTCTAGAATTCATTATAACTCTTGTTGAGATAAGCATTAGATGCAATAAAAGAAGAAGATTAGTAAAACTCATTGTCAATTGGAGGGATCAAATCCAATGAATTGAAAAAGAAATAAGTTTTAGGGGTGTGATGGTAATACAACCCAAAAATTAGGGGGGATCACATTCTAAAAAATGGAAAAGAAGACAATTATGAATAATGTGACAATAATAGAGCCGCAAGAAGAGTAAAGAAATGAATGAGGAAAGAATGAGAAAAGCAAAGCATCACATATGCATCGAATGTAGTCTCTCTGGTTTAAATTATGAATTCATAGGGTTTGCATTGAACATATACTACTTGGTTACTTGAATGAATGTAAGTATGAAATGATGTAAATTGAAATGGCTATAATGGTTGCACTTGCACATGGAATATGTGGTGGAGAAGATGAGGCTTAGGTTGAAAGTATAGACATTCATGATATCTTGAGATTTTTCTCTTAATAATGTTTAGTTTATTGAGGTTTTGACTGATGGTTTAGATGGATGTTAGTGTATTCACAGAGAATTCTTGTCCTTTTTGCTCAAGGACAAGCCAATGAGTAAGTTTGGGGTTATTTAATAGATGAATTTCATTCACTTATATCATGCATGTTCAAACTTAATTAATTATGAATCCTTGATAAATTTAGATGAATTTAACATGAATTTATTGGTTCCTCTAGATGGATTAAAGATGGTAGAAGAAGAGAAAAACTAAAGAAAGATGATGCTCAAAGTTTGAAAGAAATAAAACTTGCAAAAGATCAACAAAAGTACCAATTTGATGGATTAGAACATCTTGCAGTGGCAAAGCACAATCTGCATAAATGTTTTTCGAGTCAAGCATTCTTTTGCCTTGGCAAGGAACCTGAACTCTTCAAATATGTTTGTGGCAGAGAATCCCTGCCTCGGCAAGGTGCTAGAGATAGAAATTCTAAATTTCTGGATCTTATTTAACTTGTGCAAATGCTCAACCCTAATGGAGGGGGATATAAAAATGAAGTGAGGGTACATTTTTGGCAAGGTTTGGAGGAGGAGAAACAAGTGGGAGAGGCAACTACACAAGATTGAAAGTGGAATCTTATTGTAAAAGGGAGAAGATGGCCTAGATTGTGTTGTGTTTCATTGAGGGAGTTATTTCCTTTTTCATTATGCACTAAATCTCTTTTCTAGGGTGAAGATATAACCCTCTTTGATACATTTTGTTATTTGGGAATATTGGCTCTTTAATGTAAGTTAATTATTTTCATTCATTGAGTTATTTGCTTTCATTTGGTTTGATATATTGCTAATCACCAATATTATGAATCACATTGATTATCTAGAATGGTTAGGGCATACACCATATGCAAAACCATGAGCACCATTGAATGAAAAGGATAGGTGGTTATGGTAAACAACTTATGCTAAATCATCCTATTTGATTCAAATGTTCTTAAGCTTAATGGGTTTTCACCTCAATCACACTACACACCATATGTAATTGGAATGAGTGGAAATACTTGATTTAAACCCTCACACCTAATGGTAATAATCTCACATTAGATAGAATGAATCTAAGTTATGCATTGAATCCAATGTTCTAATAGTAAAGAGTATTATTTAGTGGTGAAATTGGATCCCTAGACCCTTGCACTTTGTTGTCTCTCCTACATTACCCTTAGCTATTTGATTTCTATAAGTTTATTCAAGTTATCATCCACACTTGCTTAGATTAAATTACATTCCTTTAAGATAATGATAGGTCAATAACTAAACTCAATTGAATTGGTTTGAACATGTTATGTGGGATCGCCCTTACATTGCACACTATGCTGCTATACATTCATGTACTTGTGAGAAATTATAATTTGAACCAACACAATGTCTGTACAACTTGTTGATAGATTAGTTAAATATTTTAGAGGTATTGTAGATGACATTCTTGTGCAGATTATAAGTTAATTATTCTTGTAGATTTTGTTGTGCTTGACATGGAGAGGTAAATAATTCCAGAGAGATTAGTGCCTATTCTTCTGGTACGCCCATTCATGACAACAAGTAAGAAAATCATTGATGTGCAGAATGAGAAGTTGAAAATGACTGTCTTGGATGAAACTCTAAAATTTTCTATTTACAATTCTCTTTAATTACCTTTAGATCCTAGTGGTTGTTTTCAAGTTAATGAATTGGACTCACTTGTGTTATCAACTTTTATGCAAGAGGAGACATCTGACAAATTGGAATTGGTGCTCATTGCAGATGGATTGGAGGAAGATGAAGAAATGATGAATTTGGATGCAGAACTTGATTGAGCAGAGTAAGTCAGAGAAGGGAAAGTTTCCAATGAAGGGTTGTTACATGAGAACCCAGAAGTGGAAAAATCAACTAGTACATCACCTCAACTTGAATTAAAGTGATTACCTCAGAACTTGAAGTACATATTTCTTGGTGAAAATATTCCAGTGATAAATGCTACTAACTTATCTATTGATGAAGAATGTAAGTTGATGAATGTATTGAGAGAGAACAAAGGGGTTATAGGTTGGACCTTACTGGACATCAAAGGAATTAGCCCCACTATGTGCATGCATAAAATCTTGTTAGAAGATGATGTAAAGACTTCCAGAGAAGCTCAAAGGAGATGAAACACACCCATGAAGGAATTTGTTAGAGCTGAGCTGATCAAATTGTTAGACGCAGGTATTATCAACCTAATCTCTAATAGTAAATGGGTAAGTCCAGTACATGTGGTGCCAAAGAAATCTAGTCTTTTTGTTGTTAAAAATAATAATAATGAATTAATGTAAATGAGAATGACTATACGGTGGTGGGTGTGCATTGATTACATGATACTCAATGTAGCCACAACAAAAGACCACTTTCCTCTCCCTTTTATTGATCAAATGCTCGAAAGATTTGCAAGTCATACTTACTACTATTTCTAGATGGCTTTTTAGATTATAATCAAGTTCCCATTGCCCAAGAAGATCAAGAGAAGACCACTTTTACCTACCCCTTCGTAACATTTGCATATCAGAGGATGCCTTTCGATTTATGCAATGCCTCACAACTTTTCAAAGGTGTATAATGTCCATCTTTTCTAACATGATTGAAAAATTTATTGAGGTGTTCATTGATGATTTTTCTATCTTTGGAGATTCATTTGATGATTGCCTTAATAACTTAAAATTGATCCTTAGAAGGTGTATTGAGATGAATTTGACACTAAGCTAGGAAAAGTGTCATTTCTTAGTTAAGCAGGGAATTGTAATGGGACATATTATTTCAAGTAAAGGCATTCAAGTAGGCAAGGCAAAAATTGAGTTAATTGCCAAGTTACCTCCCCCAAATTTAGTTAAGAGAGTTAGACATTTTCTTGGTCATGCAGGCTTTTACAGACTATTTATAAAAGATTTCCTAAAAGTTTCTAGACCGCTTTGTAACTTGTTGGCTAAATATGTAACTTTTTATTTTTATGAAGAATGCCTCGTTGCCTTCAATGCCTTGAAAGAGAAATTAACATTGGCTCCAATTTTAGCAATTCCTAACTGGTCCATTTCATTTGATCTTTTAATCTAGATTTTACTAACCAACTATATTTAAGGACGCTCATGCCTTTGCGCAATGTGTGAAAGGTGCCAGAGAATAGGGAACATTGGAAGGAGAGATGAGATAACACTTACAGGTAATCTTGTCATTGAACTTTTTGATGTATGGGGCATTGATTTCATGGGTTCATTCCTACTTGTACATTTTGATTGCTATGGATTATGAGTCTAAGGGGATTGAAGCAATGGCCACTAAAGCTAATGATGCTAATGTTGTGTTGAGATTTTTGAAGGACAGGATCTTCTCCAAGTTTCGCACTATAAAAGCAATCATTAGTGATAAGGGAACTCACTTCTGCAATAAGATTTTTGCAGCTCTATTGAAAAAGTACAACATCACTTACAAGGTCACAATACATATCATCCACAAACATCGGGGCTAGTTGATGTCAACAACAAATAGATAAAAGAAATTCTAGAAAGAAGTATGCACACTTTAAGGAAATATTGGGCAATGAAACAAAATGATGCATTAAGGGCATATAGGACTGCTTTTAAAACCCCAATCAAAATAAGTCCATACAAACTTATTTTTGGGAAAGCATGCCATTTGCCTGTCAAGTTAGAGCACAAGGCATATTGGGCTATAAAACATCTAAATTTTGATTTGGAAAAGGCAGGAGAGTAGAGAAAACTTTAGATTAACGAACTTGAGGAGCTGAGGTATAAAGCATATGACAATGCCAAGATTTACAAGGAGCGAACTAAGAAATATTACAATGAAGTTATTTGTAACTGATTCATTGAACCTAGAATGGAAGTTTTGCTCTATGACTCATGTTTGCATTTATTTCCAGGAAAATTGCAATTGCATTGGGTCGGTCCATTCCTTGTCACACAGGTGTTTCCTCATGGAGTTGTTGAACTACAGAATTCAAAATATGAGAGCATCTTCAAAGTTAATGGTCATCGAGTTAAGGGATACAAAAGGGATGACTTGCCAATGCAGCTAAATGAAGTGTGTGAATTTGAAAATTTGTAGAAGACGGAGTTTGTCTTGCCCAGACATTAAATAAAGCGCTTCTTGGGAGGCAATCCAAAACTATTATCCTTTTAGTTATTTCAATTTCTTAGAAGTAGTAATGAATTTTCCATGAATGAAGTATGCTAGTTGCAGTAATTGCATTAGTTTATGTAGATTTGATTGGATTTTTTAGTTGTAAAATTACATTGTTATTTTTCTATTTATTGAACTTAGTAAATAGTTATTTCATGATTGACGGGTTAAAATTATGAATGAGGGAAATGGGGAGCTAAACAAATGAAATTCCAAGGCAAGAAACCAATAGTTGACCAAAGGAAGAGTTAAATGATGAAATTGTGGCTTGAGCTTCCAATAGCTTGAAGAAGCATTTTGCAACATGTTCCAATAAAAAATTTCTAAGCCACGACTTGCATCTTCCAAGCCGTGGCGTGAGTTGAATTACTTGGACATGTTGTAGTCAGAATTGAGCCACGACTTGCATTTTCCAAGCTGCGGCATGAGAATGACATGCTTGGAAAATTCAATTTGAAGTACTTGGAAACGTTGCATTCAGAGATTTCCAAGTTGTGGCTTGCATCTTCCAAGCCATGGCATACACTTGAAGATTGAAAACCCTTGTGCTGTTTCAAGCCCTCATTAGCATGCCTTCTCCTTTTTCCCATCTCAACCCACACATTCTCTTCTCCCCTTCCTTCCAAGCCATGCAATCTTCTTTCTTTCTCCCATTTCAACTCACGCATTCTGAAGACTACATCACTCCATCAAATCCTCGTCCAACATCTAGCTTTCCAATGCCTCATCTCATTTTTGGTTGTTCTTATCTTCCCTCATCAACAACAACTTGGATTTGGGCATTCAAGAGCAAGGTTAAGCAAATTAGGTATTTTTCCTTATATATCACCTTCTCTTGTTGATTTGCTACCTTTTCATTGAAATACATTGGATTTGGGGCATGATTATTGTGTTAGAGAGTAGTGTGTTCATGTGCATTGCAAGTGTTTGATGGTTTGTCAAAACCAATTGGGTTGTGCAAATTTGATGGAATTAATGGGACATGAAATGGTAAATGGTGTATACATGAAGTGCTTCATGAATTCAGTGATATACATTGAAGAAATTTCATCAAATTTGGAGTGCTTATAAGGTTTTTCTAAAAAGATTCATCGAAGTCAAGGTCACATTTTCACTATGTGAAGCTTGGTTTGAAGAAATTTTTGAATTGTTAAGTAGAGGGATTGCCTAACCTTGGATTATAATTCATCGTGCCTCCCAAAAAGTGCATAGGTGTTGGTCCATCGAAAAGGAAGTGAGATGAAACTTCCGAACAACATATTGAGCCCACATTTTTCAATGAGGTAGCAGCCGAGGACTATCGCCTCTCTATTTTTATAGGTCATGCATCCCTGAGTGGGGATTTCATCTTATCTATGATAGCATTCTGGAAATGATCCACCACAGAGGTTTGGAATGATTTATAGCACAACCAAGTGTTGCACTAGTGCTAGTTATTCGGGAATTTTATGCAAATGCATGATAGCAACATAAAGCAAACTTGACGCAATCGAAGGCACTAGTGTGAGATAAGATTGTGCCTTATGATCACTCCTCCATCAATCAGATCTGTGGATTAGAAGCTATCAATGAGGATGAATATTTAGCTTGGTAAGAGTAAGGGCCTGATTTTGAGGTTGTTCTCAATTTACTTGGCAAACTAGGGACCCAATGGAAGGGCAGGAATGACAAATTTAACAGCTTTCCATGAGGGCAAGTTAAATCAAAAAGTAGAGCATGACACTACTTTATCTTTGCAAAGTTGTTGCCAACCAATTATGTATCTAATGTCACCAAAGAGAGAGCACTTCTCAAATATCCTATCTAGACTAGATTGTTTATTGATCCATTGTTTTGCTATTCATAGGAAAGATGACTGGAGGCTTGAGACTCCTCTTATCTATGGGCTATGTCTCCAACTTGGTGTTCCTATTACTATTATTGAAGAGCTCCAATACCCATTATCTCCTATCACCCATGCTATCTAATCATTTGAGAAGCAAAGTGGTCCAAAAGAGGCTTCAAGTGTACCTGATGCCCTGAGTTCTTCCCAATAGAGGCCACCAAAGAAACCTCCCATCACTGTGCCAACAATAGTCAATTTACATGAAGAGATTAGGGAATTAAGGAACTACACTGAGCATCGGGAGAAGGAAAGGCTAAGGGTGCAGTGACAATAATTCTAATTTTTTGCAAACTACACCAACACCTTGAATGCCATTGTAGTATGGCACAAGGATCAAGCTCCGTAGTTTTTCCTACTCCACCAACCTATCCACCAGTATCTCCACCTACTAAAGAATCAGATTATGAGTTTGAAGATTAAACTCAACTATCTCAGGGAAGTCCTCTTTCCTTTCCTTCATTATACATTGAGGACAATGTTATTTTCAAGTTTGGGGGTATTTGGTATGTCTGGTTTGTCTAGTTTGTGTGATGTGTGTTTGGATAGTCGTGTTATGCTTAAATCTCTACTTTTAGTAGTTTATTTGATTAGTGATGAGCCAAAATATAGATGGTTCGCAATCAGTCCCCGGCAACGGCGCCAAAAACTTGATGGCCAAAAACTTGATGGCTTCCATCTGTCC
>JAYJMB010088024.1:0-20181 GCA_036873735.1 Pouteria campechiana
GTGGTGCTACATGGCTGCTCTAGCATCTCAACTTTAAAAAGTAAAGAAAATATAAGAATGGATGGGTGTTAGTAGACTATTTTATCCTATCGTACATATGTGGCACACTGTTATAGGTTCTTAGAAAGTAAAGAGATAAGATTACATAAAGATGGATTGTACAATGGTGTTGGCACCATAAACTTCTAACACTTGGCAAAGTGAAAGATTCCTGTTTGCTGAAAAGCTTTATTGTTATCCTAAGAGGGTCGTCCATCATTGTCAATTAGGACCAGTTGTCTCTATGTCCATAAGTGAATCAATAATGGCGAGGGGATTTTGATCCATTATTTGAGATATGTGAGACCATTAACATTGAATTTTTCAAGGATTACTAGTTACATGTCAAATTTGTTCAATGAACTAATCGACATCATCTGCATAAGTGTTAATAATTTTTGTAGCATTAGAAATATACTTTTGGAATTATGACAAGAACATTTTTGGAGGATTCATCATAACCTATCATCTTGATTAATGATGAATGTTCTCTTGCCTGAAGGGCATGAAGGATTGTAGTAACTATCTTTGTATAGGATAAAGATATCTTAGATTTTTGAAAATGCTTCCATTTAGCGGATGTCCATTCTGTTGTTCTGTCAAAGTTTCTTGACAACTCTTCTTTTGAATTTAAAATCTTGACATGAAAGCTTGGATAAACACAATCCTTAACCGTTATCCATCTTGGAGATGCTATTAATCCTGTTACAATTCTAATTTCGTATCCTAGGTGTAATAATAATATTGAATCATCTTAGGGAGATCTTTTAATTTATCCTGGTTCTAATGATCTATGTAGATATAATCAACCATTCCATGTTGTACTGGAATAGTCCAATTTATACTTGTAAACAATTCTTTAGTTAGTCTTATATGAGGATAACCCTGGACATCATAAAGACGACTTGTCCATTTTGAATTTTGTTCCATAAACATTTATTCTTCAGATAGAAGAGTCTCTAATGTAGCAATCTCCTTGATAGGCTCTTGAACTATCTCTTTGACTAGATAGTTTTTAGTTCTTAAATATTTCAGCTTTTCTATTAAGTTTATCACTTGTATTTCTCATTCCTAAGCTATCTTTTCTAACTCTCGAGAGTATTTCTCAAGTTTCTCTATTAGATGCCCAATTCCTAATGTGGCTATAAATGATTGGTGATGGCCACATTTACTCATAGTGAAATATCCATTGATCATTCCTGCAAAGAGTAACTCAAATAGTTCCTTTGTTTAATCACTTAAGGTTAATTTTACTAATTCATCTAAGTTACTTTGAGGTGTTCATGTATAGTGTATCCCATAGAATCTTTGATGATTTTAGGGATCCCATTATGTTAAATGTGAACTTTTGGTAGAATCCTTTGAGCATCTAAGAATTGTTCTTTTCCCTCTAGCGGGAAAGTTGAGCTTTCTAGAGTTTCCTACTTGGCTTGCTCTGTCCAGCCATCCTCCTTAATATAAGCTGAGCATTCTAGGGTTATCCCTTTAGCCTTCTCAACCTAACTAATTTTTAGAATCAAAGATTATAAGGATTTTAAAGTTTTCCATTTTGCTTTTCCTTTCTTCACCTTATTTTTAGGGCATTGGCTTGCATAAGTATCTAGGAGTTTTGCAAATCCAACATATTAACTAAAGCTTTTCTTTCTTTTATGAATTTTATGCTGCAAGATCCTATTCTACTTGAGTCAATAATTTTCACATTTTTACTTTCATCTATTATTTAGAATTACCTGCATTTTCTAGACATTTTTTTTAAGTGTTCGGTTCTTTTGCATTTCCAACAGAACTTTGATAATGATGCCATTTGTGCTAACCTACAAAACTTATAAGTTCTCTTGTTAGCGAATTAGTTATTACATATGAAGAACTTTTTATCTATTTTATCTCAAATCTATAATAGACTAGTTTCTGTTACCATCTTACTAATTTCTTTTAATTTTAGTTCTCAAAATTTTTTCACATAAGCTAAGTCATTTCAAACCAAAAATTCTTGTTTTGCTACAACAAAAATATCATTAGCTTTGATTGCTTTGATAACTTTGATAACTACTTTTTCATTGGTTGACCAATTGATTTCTAATCCTTTTAAAGGTCCACTCTAGTATCTGCAAATGTCTTCTTCTTTTGAGGATTTTTCTTTTCTTACTTTTAGAATACATCCCTGATAGGATTTTGAAGCATCTACTTCTCAGATCAAATAGTTTTTTTGTTGTGGATGATTTAATATTGGGAGTTTCTTTATTTGATCTTTAATTTTCTTAACCAGCAATGTATCTGATTCTCTCCATTCCCATGGAACTATGCTTGAAGTCTTTTTGTATAACATTCTAGTTAAAGATGCTAATTTTTAATAAAATTTCTGGCATAATTGAGAATTTCTAGAAACCTTTGGAGTTGTTTCTGATTCTCTAGGCTATTAGGAAATTAAATAAGATATTCTGCTATATGTGGTTGGAGCAACTCTTTATTTCCTTCAATTTTCAGTCCTAGGTATTGCTCCCTTGCAAATGGTAGCTCACGAGGGAGGGTGAATTGAGCTTTTAAAAATTTTAGCCAAGATCAAATAATGATGCTGAAATAAGATGAGAAAGATCATATAGCACACTGAGACGATATTTTTATAGTGGTTTGGCCGTACTTGGGTTCCTACTCCACTTCTTTGAGTTAGCTATCTCACTACTCTTAGGTTTCACTAACACTTGTTTAGTTTTCTAAACAATACACTTATTGGTTTTCAAAGCTCACCAATAAACTTTTACAGACTTTATCAAGTCTCCCTACTTGCTGTCAATAATAAATTGCAAGCCCCTAGCTTGCAAATGTGAAAATAGAAATGAATGTGTACAAAAGTGGATGCCTCTTAATAGGCAAGTTATACAAAGTTCAAGAACAAAAATAATAAATGTAATTATACAGATTTAGAGATTCAATCTCCAAGAGGTTGTAGAAAGATTGGCTTTGCACTTGAAAGAGTAGCACAGTGGAGTTAATCTTTTTGGAAGAAAACTTAATGCTTAAGTAAATGCTCTTTTGATCATTTATCTAACTTCTAGAATGTCCCCTATTAACTTAAATCCTTAATGTCATGCCTACGTGCTTCAACACCTCTGATATAAGCTTTGAAACATCTGCAGTAATGTGATTTTAATGTAGCCTTTCTGAACTTGGTCTTTCACATTCAGAGTTTCTGCTTGCATACCAATGCTTGATGTTTCGCCTCAAAAGCTCATTTGAAATTGTTTAGACTTGTATTTTAGAACTTCTAAGCTTTTGTATACTCTAAACTTAGCTTCATTGACTTCAAAAGTATTCTTGTGTATCTGAATTCCCCTCAAGCTTGATTCCATGATCTGAAATACATCTGAAGGACTTCCTTGCTTCTAAACTTAGTTCAATATAAGCCTTTTGACCTCGGAAGCATGTACAACTTCCTCTAAAGTATGTTTGAAGCTTCCAGACATGAATTTTAGATCCTTTAAATGTAGACACTTCTTTTGAAATTGACTTTCTTGATTTTAGAAGTACTTAGCTACCTTTGAAATCTTTTCTTAAGTTCAAATTTGTTATACTAGAGCATTCTCTTGGTTTTCTTCCTCTGAAAATTAACTTTTGGTGTAATACAACTTCATATTAGCTTGAAAAATGTTGTGCATCACTTTTCAAGTTACTTAGCTTAAATTATTTGTTTTAAATATATTTCTACAATACTTGGGAAAGTACCTTATTAGTACCTTAACTTATTACTCCTGTGTTTGCTCATAATCAAAACTTAGCTAGTTGTGAGGCCTAGAAAATTTTGAAACTGGGAAATTTGGTTGTAGTTCAGCATTGCCAATGCTGGTATTCAGATACATAATAATTATGTGTATATTGAGGAAATTTGAATGAAAATACATGTTATAATGAATATTAGGATGATTGGAAGGGTATTCGATAATCGAATGTAGTGTAGGACAACTAATTCAGACTGCCCATGCATGGCCTTCAGCAAGATGCCAAACCACTAAAAGGGCTTTACTTTCGGCTCCATCATCTCTCTTAAATATGGAACCAGCCATTCCTAGCCCTAAAACCCATCACCCAAAAATTTGGATTTCAATGCAAGAAACTGACCCGAATTGACCTTAGATCGATTGCCTTCAGTTCTTCTCTACTTTGTCTTTGAGAAGACTTCTTTTTGAGCACCAAAAAAGTGAGGATCAACAACTAAAAATTCAAGTTTTTGGAACCCATTGCATAGGAGTGAAGATTAGAAGGGGAAAATAAGAGGTAAGTGCCAATTATAGCCAAATAACATGTCTAGTATAAAATTTTACATGCAAAAATCAGTTCAAATTGATGTTTTTACATATTCCAGCAATTGGGTTTAAGTTAATTCCATGAACAATGGTATGATTAGGGAATTAATGATGTTACTAAGTGTGGAGCGATTAAGGGTAGTCATCCATGTATATTAGAAACAAATTTTCGATCGACTGATGATTGTAGATATGAGTTCCAAACCCTGCCTATTAATTGTTTGAACAATGGGCTGTGAGCACTAAGTTGCTAATGAATTCATTACAAGATCTAGTGATTACAAGTGAGCTGGGTTTATTACAAGTTGGGATTGATTCAAGTGCAAAATTAAATTGGTAGGAGATTTATGCTATCATAATTATGGAATGCAATTACAATATATGTACCGGACATATTTCATTTGGAATTGATCCTTGCTTCATGAATGATAATTCAATTATTTCACTACTTAGATTATGAATCCTTTAATGTAAAGTAGATACTAAGAACGAGAAATGGATATATTATAGGTAATGAGCATGAAATAGCCCCATATGTAGTGTGTTCTACACTGTTGCAGAAACTGGTTTTTGGCCAAATTTGTGCAAGTTTTAAGCATGTTTAGTGGACCATTTGGAATGATCTATTGAATTTAGTTTAACAGGGATAGGTGTTCTTTCCAAAATGTCCAAGAACCAATTTGGACATCAGGATTAAGAGTTATGATGCCACGAAGTGGGCCATCCACAAACAGTGACTGCTATGTGACTAGTGGTGCACATAATGTGGCGTCACTTGTGGCTAATTTTGGACATCTATATTAAATACATTAGGAAACATGTTTAGAAAAAGGTTGTATATATTAAAATTATCTTTTTAACAAGATAAGAATCAAATAATTTGGATATTATATGAGTATGTTATGATTAAAGCACCAAAACTACTCCAAAGGGATAATTAAGTACCAAAATTAATGAGATGGGTCATTTTAATTAAATTTTTGGCATAGATAGGGGAAATTATAATATTTTGTAAGCATGAAAGCTGTATATATAAAAATTATTTGACCAATGGAATAATAATTATTTAATTTAGAGTTAATTGAAGAAGTTAGAGTCAAATTATTGAAACTGATCTTGAGAAAATGAACAACTGCAAAAGGCATTAAGTGTGGTACCCACAACTCAAAATTTATGCTGAATTAGAGAAAGTGGTCAACACAAAAGTTCTAGGACCTAAAATTATCTCTCTACTGGAAGAAAAATCACTTAATTTGGAATTATTTTGAGAAGGTTACAGCCAAATTACTATAATTGTTACCTGATGATGAATTCAAAAATTTAACATAGCTATTAGAGCTTGGATGTTTGACTATTTTGAGATGGGCTGAGCAATGTAGAGGCTCGGTTGGCTAGATAGGATCATTTGGGTGGCATGGAGGCCTAGTGAGCCGAGGATGGAGGTGCTTTGATAACAAGGGGACCGGTTAGGCTCGAGGTTGGTTCCGCCTAGTGGCCAACCACATGTAGGCCAAGGTTTGGATTGGGGCTTGGCTGTGTTGCCTAGCTTGCTTGTGTTCTGCCTAGAATGAAGGCAAAGAGGCTGGGATTGGCCTAGGGCTTAGCTGTGAGGCCTGGATAGCCTGATAGACCTGACACCCATCTAGGGTGAGGTTGGGATCAACCTGATTTGTGAGATGCTCCTGATGATTTTGTTAGGTGTAGACGGAGAACCTATGATCCCTGTGGATCAAAGAGGGCGGAGTGATCGCCGGGGTGGGTTTGGCCTAGTCAAGGTGCAACTCCTGGCAAGCCTCGTAGCCAGGGATACAGGGAGGGACCCGAACACACCAAAGTTATAAGAAGGTTGGGTGTACATAGTAAGCAGCCTTCCGAGCTTGGACATAAGATAACAATTAATTATATTAATGAAATAAGGTAAATGCTTAGTGACAGATGGTGGGTTGGTTGGGTATTACTTTGAGATGATATTACTCATTACTGTATGTTTAGTATGACAAGGGATACACCTAGTCTAGGGTTTCATAACATGAATTGTATTCATCTTATGATTTCATTTGGATTGCATATTGACGCCTGTTCCTCATTATTGATTATGTTTAAATTATTGTATTATTGAGCTTATTTTGCCAATTTTGGTTTAATTACATATTTGCTTACTTAGTTGCCCGGACTCACCTTGTTTTATTTGGTTTTTAGCCAACAGGTCAGACAAGGGCGCCCAACGTGGGTTGGGGCTCAAGACTCGGATAAGGCTTGACGCGATCCATGTGTGAGCTATTCTTTTGCACATTTTGGGCCTTGTAAATATATTTTTGGAGATTATGATATCATGTAAATATTTAAAGTGTAAAATTGATGTGAATTATAATTATATGACTAGTGGTTTGACATGTCATTCATGTGATATGATTATATGTGTAATTCCTTAATACCATTACTATGCGACTACAGTTTTGGGCTTGTGTGATTATGTATGGGCTTAGCATGTTGGTGTAATATATTATGTGATGTTTTAATGTATGATTATGATTATACAAGTGTCAAATTTCTCTCATTTCAAGATAGATGCTGTCAGACTCTCCTCTAGAGTGTGAGATGGTAGTGCCCAAGTTGTGGGGTGTTGAAGAGTTTTATTAGATCGAAGTTATGCCTAATACCTAGATGGTAGTAAGGCTGAAGGCAAGTCCCAGAACAATAATGGTATTGAAATACATTATGAGTAAATTAGTGACATGCCTAGTATAAATTTGCATGTGAGTCGATGAGTCGCTAGAAACATGGGGGAGTGTTAATATACTTAGGTTTTAATTGCTTATGCCTTTGTAAGTTTGTAATTCATGAACTGGAATTGATAATGTCATCTGTGCAGTAATTGCACCAAGGAGATGAGTTGATAAGGGGAAAGCATCCATGATGGAAGAAGAACCACCACAGAGGCTAACCCGCACCTGCACTTGTGCGATTGGAGTGGTCATTAGAGAGGCTCCAATTGAGACCCCCAAGATGGAGGAGGTGCCGGGCTTGACCCAAATTGGGCGGTTGGAGATGGCCAATGAGCCCTCCTTTGATCATGATGAGGCTGGACCATCTCGATGAGTTGCCCAAGGACTTATGAGGGTAGTGAGAGTAGACATATTCAGTCCTAGTGGTGGGGCAGTTCCGTAGGTACCACCTCAGGATGTGGCTCCAAAGTTTGTTACAATATTGGTAGGCCTTACCCAGACATTATAGGAGCTGATTCGAACACAACAAAGGCAGACTGAGGGTCCCCATTAGTTGGTTCGCAGGGTACAGGGCAGGTAGCCATGGAAGGAGATATGAGGCATCCAATGCAGGGATAGCCTGAATTGGGCCTTAATATGAAGACTTTTCAAAGTATGAAGCCCCCAGTCTTCAAGGGAAAGAAAAATTATAGAATTGTTGAGGCTTGGGTAAAGGGAATGGAGAAGGAATTCATGTATATGCAGTGCCTAGATGAGCACAAGGTACTGTATGCTGCCTACCAGCTCAAGGATGAGGCCGAGTAGTGGTGGGAAGTGGAGAGACTGACTACTCCAGATAATGGAGTAGGAATGGTATGGGAAAACTTCAAAGAGAGGTTGCACCACTAGTATATTCCTGCTAGTGAGAAGAATCGGTGAGCCATAAAATTTTTGACATTATTCTAAGGAAATAGAATAGTAGAAGAATATGATGAGCTCTTTAGATCATTATCCATATTTGTGCTATGGGCTCATATGGATTCGGTCGAGACTATATAGAAATTTTAGGGCGGACTAAGGCTAACCATTCGGCAGAGGTTGATTCCACTGGCTTTAACCCTATATCAAGACATTTTGGAGTGTGATTGCATGGTGGAGCAGGAGGATGAGGAGTGTAGAACAGAGTTACAGAGAGGAGGCATGCCAAGGACACTGACATAGGGCATAACAAGAAGCCTTGGATAGAGTAGAGCAGCACAAAGACTTCGGGCGGAGTGTGTTTCCATTGTAAGTAACCCGGACATAGGCAATTTGAGTGTCCCCTATTGTATAGAAGGCCAGAGACATGCCAGACACAATCCACTCTAGGGTAGATGGCAGAGGCAGGCCAGACTACAGAGCAAGCACAAGGGCTGGGGCAAAGGAGGCCCTTGACTTGTTTCTTGTGTGGAGGGGCAGGTCACATGAGCAGAGACTATCCTCTAGCACAGGGAAGGGGTGAGAGTGTAGCGTCCCGAGTGCCATAGCAGCTGGAGCATGGTGGGATGCAGATGAAAGGTCAAGGCCGTGGGCCTCATATAGCTCCAGGCAGACCACAGGTGGAGCAGAGGCTGACATTAATTGCAATAGTCCAGACTCAGGAGGCCCATGCCATAAATCATATGATTACTGGTAATCTTCTAGTTTGTGACTACATGGCATACATATTATTTGATCTAGTTGCATCCCAGTCTTTTGTTTCCATTGCATTTGTGAAGCAAGCTGGATTGTTTTCACATGCTATGCCACATATGGTAGAGATATCCACGCCATTTAAGGCAGTTAGTGTAGCCATAGAAATGTGTATAGAGGTGCCTATTGTAATTAAGAGCTAGCAGTTTTATGTTGATTTGATTGTGTTGAATATGGACGGCTTGGAAATTATATTGGGTATGGACTGGTTAGCTAAGCATGAGGCAAGAATGGACTATAAGAATAAGCAAGTAATCTTGAAAACTCCAGATAGAGTTGAGATTGTCTTTTGCAGCTCACCTAAGGGCAAAATCCCAAAACTTGTGACCACCATGAAGGTACTATGTCTAGTACGAAAGGGACATGAGGCCTCCTTAGTTTCAGCTATTAACATGCATTCTGAGCATTGAGCTTTGGAAGATATACTTGTAGTCTGTGAGTTTACAGATGTGTTTTTGGATGAGCTATTTGGATTACCACCAGAGAGTGAGATAGGATTTGGTATTGATTTACAACTAGGAGCGGAGCTAGTGTCTAAGGCTCCTTATAGGATGGTACCGGTAGAGTTAGCTGAGCTTAAGGTGTAGCTACAGGACCTTATGGACAAGGGATTCATCCATCCCAGTGTATCACCATGGGCTACACCAGTCTTGTTTGTGAAAAAGAAAGATAGAAGCTTACGGTTATGTATTGATTATAGAGAGTTAAATAAGGTGACCATCAATAATAAGTATCCATTGCCACAGATTGATAATCTATTAGATCAATTGTAGGGACTATAGTGTTCTCTAAGATAGACTTACAGTCTGGTTATCACCAATTGAGGGTGAAGCCTATAGATATACCCAGAACAACCTTCAGAACATGGTATGGACATTATGAGTCCCTAGTGATGCCATTTGGACTTACTAATTCTCTTGCGGTATTTATGAATTTGATGAACAAAGTGTTTAGGTTCTATCTGGGTCACTTTGTGATTTTTTTCATTGATGACATCCTTATATACTCGAAGACAAGTAAGTAGCATGAGTCAAACTTAAGGTTGATATTGCAGAGGTTGAGAGAAGAAAAGTTATATGCTAAACTGAAGAAGTGCAATTTTTGGATGAAAAGTGTTGCCTTTATAAGACATGTTGTATTTGGCGATGGTATTTTTGTAGACCCTCATAAGATTGAAGCTGTGGTGAACTAGCCAAGACCAACTATAGTGCCAGAGGTCCATAGTTTTCTTGGCTTGGCTGGGTATTATCACCAATTTGTTGAGAGATTTTCCACCATGGCCATGCAACTGACACAGTTGACCTGAAAGGGTGTTCCATGTCAATGGATAGCCTAGTGTGAGGAGGCCTTTCAAGAGCTAAAGAGACAATTAGTTGAGGCCTCGATTCTCACTATACTTTCAGGCATAGGCAGATTTGTAGTATATAGTGACGCATCCGAAAATGGACTTGGATGTGTCTTAATGTAGAATGGGAAGGTAGTAGCCTATGCTTCCCTACAGTTGAGGCCTCATGAGCATAACTATCCCACTTATGACTTGGAGTTAGCAGCTGTAGCCTTTTCCTTAAAGATCTGGAGATATTACTTATATGGGGAAAAATGTGACATTTATACTGATCATAAGAGCTTGAAGTACATTTTCACCCAAAAAGAATTGATTATGAGGCAGAGATGGTGGCTTGAATTACTTGGGGATTTCGATTTGAATATTCACTATCATCTTGGCAAGGTGAATGTAGTCGTTGATGCATTGAGTAGAAAATCTGGGAGTAAATTAGCTTGTATGCTTACCAGGAAGAATGAATTGTTTGAAGAACTAAGGAAGCTATACTTGCATGTGGGAATGAAGGGCATAGTTGCCTAGATGTGTCAATTAAGTATTTAGCCCACCCTATTGGATGAGATTCGGGTAGCTTAGAAGGAAGTAAAAAATGAAGAATTCCAAAAATTAAGAATGAAAGCATGATAAAATGAGCTACTAGATTTCTTGGTTGGTACAGATGGCTTTTGAAATATAGGAATCGGTTGGTGCTTCCGAAGGGATCGGCAGTAGTGCAGAAGGTTATAGAGGAGGCACACTATTCACACTATTCACCATACACCATACATCCTAGTAGCAATAAGATGTACCATGACTTGAGATCCCAATTTTGGTGGAATGGTATGAAGGTCAATATAGCCAGATATGTTGTCAGATGCTTGACATGTCAGAAAGTCAAGGCAGAGCACCAGAGGCCAAGAAGATTACTATAGTCTATTGAGATCCCTAAGTGGAAATGGACAGACATCACTATGGATTTCATTATTGGGTTGCCAAAGACGACGACTCAATTTGATAGCATATGGGTAATTGTTGATAGATTAACAAAAGCCACTCACTTATAGCTGTCAAGACTACTTTTACTGCCAAAAAGTATGCTTGGATCTACTACAAGGAGATCATGAGATTAAATTGTGTACCCAAGGTGATCATCTCAAATAGGGGTTTAGTGTTTACATCCAAATTCTGGAGAGCATTGCATACAACAATGGGTACACAGTTGGACTTTAGTAGTACATATCACCCTTAGACAGATGGGCAGATTGAGAGGGTGAATCGGCAAATAGAAGACATGTTGAGAGCATGTGTCCTAGATTGGGGTAAGGCATGGAGCCAGTATCTTTTTTTAATTGAGTTTGCATATAATAATAGTTATCTCTCCAGTATTCAGATGACTCCTTTTGAAGCTTTGTATGGGTGTAAGTGTAGATCTCCTTTATACTGGACTAAAGTTGGTGAGGCTACTCTTGTGGGCCACAGATGATAGCAGATACAGTTGAAAATGTGACTCGGATCAAAGAGAAGATTCAGATTGCTTAGTCACACCAAAAGAGTTATGCATATACTAGAAGGCATGATCTGGAGTTTCAAGTTGGAGACAAAGTTTTCTTAAAAATATCTCCCATAAAGGGGGTAGTACGATTTGGTGCTAAAGGTAAGTTGAGTCCAAGATTCATTGGCCCATATGAAATCTTGGAGTGGATCGGTAAGGTAGCTTACCGTATTGCATTGTTGCTATTGTTGAGTGGAATACACAATGTATTTCATGTATCCTTCTTAAGAAAGTATGAGCTAGATCCTTCTCATGTATTATATATGGATTAGGGAGAATCTGTAGTATATTGAACAACCAGTATGAATAATTGATTGTAGAGAGAAAAAATTGAGGAATAAGGTGATTTGGCTGGTAAAGGTGTAGTGGGGCTATCACCTAGAGAATGAGGTGACATGGGAACTAGAGGAGACCATGAGAGCTAGACCCCCCCCACTTGTTTATTTGAGTTTCAAGGTTGAAACTTTTTCTAAGGGGTTGGAATGTGAGGCCCAGAAAATTTTAAAACTAGGAAATTTGGTTATGGTTCAGCATCGCCAATGCCAGTATTCAGATATATAATAATTATGTTTATATTGAGGAAATTTGAATGAAAATACATGTTATAATGAATATTAGGATGATTTGAAGGGTATTCGGCAGTCGAATGTAGTGTAGGACAACTAATTCGGACTACCCATGCATGAACTTCAGTAGGCCGCCAAACCGCTAAAAGGGCTTTACTTTCGGTGCTCCATCATCTCTCTTAAATATGGAACTAGTCATTCCCAGCCCTAAAACCCTCCATTTTAGCTCCCAAAAATTTGGATTTCAATGCAAGAAATTGACCCAAATTGACTGTAGATCGAGTGCCTTCAGTTCTGCTCCACTCTGGCTTTAAGAAGACTTCATTTTGAGAACCAAAAAAGTGAGGATCAACAATTGAAAAATCAAGGATTTGGAACCCATTGCAGAGGATTGAAAATTAGAAGGGGAAAACAAGAGGTAAGTGCTAATTATAGCCAAACAACATGTCTAGTATAAATTTTACATGCAAAAATTGGTTCAAATTGATGCTTTTACATTTTCTAGCAGTTAGGTTTAGCTTAATTCCGTGAAAAATGATATGATTAGGGAATTAATGATGTTACTAAGTGTGGAGTGATTAAGGGTAATCGTCCATGTATATTAGAAGCAAATTTTTGATCGACTGATGGTTGTAGATATGAATTCCAAACCCTGGCCAATAACTGTTTGAGCAATGGGATGTGAGCACTAAGTTGCTAATGAATTTATTACAAGACTTGGGGATTACAAGTGAGTTGGGTTAATTACAAGTTGGGATTGATTCAAGAGCAACATTAAATTGGTAATCAAATTTATGCTATAATAATTATGGAATGCAATTACATTTCATGTTAATATATGCACTAGGCATATTTCATTTGGAATTGATCCTTGCTTCATGAATGATAATTCAATTATTTTGATACTTGGATTATGACTCCTTTAATTTAAAGTGAATACTTAGAATACATAATGGATATTTTATAGGTAATGAGCATGAAATAGCCACGGATGTAGCATGTTTTGCACTGCTGCAGAAACTGGTTTATGTCCAAATTTAGGCAAGTTTTAAGCATGCTTAGTGGACTATTTGGAATGATATTTTGATTGGAGTTTTAAGAGGGATATGTGGGCTTTCTAAAATTTCCAAGAGCATGTGATTTGGACATCGAGATTAAGAGTTATGATGTCACAAAGTGGGCCATCCAAAAACAGTGACTGGTACGTGACTAGTGGTGCATATAATGTGGCATCACTTGTGGCTAATTTTGGACACCTATATTGGATGCATTAAGAAATGTGTTTAACATAAAAGTTGTATATATTGAAATTATATTCTTAAAAAGATAATAATCACATAATTTGGATATTATATAAGTTATGATTAAAGCACCGAAATTGCTCCAAAGGGATAATTAAGCACCAAAATTAATGAGATGGGTCATTTTGATTAAATTTTTGGCATAGATAGGGCATAAATTATAATATTTTGTAAACATTAAAGTTGTATATAAAAACATTATCTAAAAATGGAATAATAATTATTTAATTTAGAGTTAATATGAAGAAGTTAGAGTCAAATTAATGAAACTGATCTAGGGAAAATGAACAACTGCAAAAGGTGTTAAGTGTGGGACCCATGACTCAAAATCTATGCTGAATTAGAAAAAGTGGTCAACAAAAAAGTTCTAAGCCCTGAAATTATATATCTACTAGAAGAAAAATCACTCAATTCAGAATTTTTATGAGAATGTTACAGCAAAATTACTATAACTGCTCTCTGATGATAAATTTTAAAATTTAGCATAACGAATAGAGCTTGGATGTTTGACCAAATTGAGATGGATGAGCAGTGTAGAGGCTCGGTTGGCTAGATACGATTGTTTCAGTGGCATGGAGGCCTAGTGGGCCTAGTATGGAGGTGCCTTGACAATAAGGGGACTGGTTAGGCCAGAGGTTGGGTCCGCCTGGTGGCCATAGGTGTGTAGACCAAGGTTTGGCCTAGGGCTTAGCTGTGTTGCCTTGCTAGTCTGTGTTCCACCTAGAATGAAGGCAAAGAGGCCACGATTGGCTTGGGGCTGGGCTATAAGGCCTGGTAGACATAACACCCGTGTAGGGTGAGGCCGGGATCTGTATGATTTGTGAGACGCTTCTGATTATTTCATTAGGTATAGACGGAGAACCTGTTATCCCTATGGAGCAAAGAGAGTGGAATGATCACTGAGGCGGGTTTGGCTTGGTCAAGGTGCAGCTCTTGGTAGGCCTCGTAGCAGGGGATACAGGGAGGGACTAGAACACACCAAAGTTATAAGAAGGTTGGGTATACACAGTGAGTAGCCTTCCAAGCTTGGACATAAGATAGTGATTAATTATATTAATGAAATAAGGTAAATGCTTAGTGATAGATGGTGGGTTGGTTGGGTATTTCTTTGAGATGATATTATTCGTTACTGTATGTTCAGTATGATAAGGGATACACCTAGTTTAGGGTTTCATAACATGAATTGTATTCATCTTATGATATCATTGGGATTGCATATTGACACCTGTTCTTCGTTATTAATTATGTTTAAATTATTGTATTACTGAGCGTATTTTGCCACTATTGGTTTAATTACATATCTGCTTACTGAGTTGCCTGGACTCACCCTGTTTTATTTGGTTTTTGTCCGGCAGGTCAGACGAGGGCTCCCAATGTGGGTTTGGGGCTCCAGACCAGGATAGGGCATGATGTGAGCCATGTGTGGGCAATTCTTTTGCATAATTTGGGCCTTGTAAATATATTTTTGGAGATTATTATATCATGTAAACATTTAAAGTGTAAAAGTGATGGGAATTATAATTACATGACTAATGGTTTGACATGTCATTCGTGTGATATAATTATATGTTTAATTCCTTAATACAATTACTGTGCGACTATGGTTCTGGGCTTGTGTGGTTATATATGGGCTCAGCATGCTAGTGTAGTGTATTATGTGGTGTTTTAATGTATGATTATGATTGTGCAGGTGTGGAATCTCTCACATTTTAGGGGAGATGCCATCGGATTCTCCTTTGGAGTGTGAGATGGTAGTGCCCGAGTTGTAGGGCATTACACTAGTTAATCACATTCATCATCGAAATCAAGCTAAGTAAAAGGGTTAGACTAACATTCTCATGCTCATTGATGATGATGAAACAACTAAGTAATGTACCTTTCAGAAAGATATTAATCTCTAATGCTCCCCCTGACTAAATGCATCTCCTAATAATTTTTCCAGTGGCTCTCCCTGAATGAGTGCACTAGTACCAATTGTGATGCTACTATTGTTATTTCTCCTACTATTGTTTCTTCATCTTTTTGTCATGATTAAAAAGTGCATAAGGGAAAACAAAATAGAGACATGATATGAAAAATCTATATTTCATTGATGAATGATACATACAAGTTACAAATCACAAAGATACAATGTGCACATATAGAAGACAATGATACATAAATGAATACATAAAGAGAATAATAAAATTAAGAACAATAGCTAAGGTTTAGGTCTTTTGGTATAAGTTAGAGGTAAATAGCTAGGGCTATCAGATGGTAGGGTTGATTGAGTGGAAGGTTTTGGGCTGGGGATTTTAGGCTTCCTGGAGACTATAGTTTTGGTTTTGGTGGAGTTGGGATAAGCAGGAATAATGGAAATAGACGTAGGGTAAATGGGAATGATAGTAGGTGGTTCTATGGAAGGTTCTGAACCATAGACTGTGACAAGAATGATTTGAATTCTGGCTCTACTTGTAGGATCTAGCAAGTCTAGGAAAGGAATGGGTTCCTTGTCTAGAATGGCTTAGGTATTGGCATTTATCCTACCATAAAACTCCTCACGGTGTAGGATAATGGGTGGAAGGTTTGAGTGTTTAGGTGTAGGCATAGTTGGAGGTTGAGGTTTGGCTTGTTGTTTGGGTGTTAGCTTTGGTTTGGGTGCAAGTTTAGGTTTGGGTGTTGGTTTAGTTATAGGTACTGGTTTCGATTTGGGTAAAGGTGTAGGTTTGGTTGAAGGGGTAGGTTTGGGTAGAGGTGTAGGCTTGGGTTCAATGGGAGTGGTGGTTGGAGCCTTGGTTGGGTCAGGGATGATTCTAAGTCTTTCCCTATAACTAGGATTACCAAGTTCAGGAAATTGGAGGGATAGGTCTTTCATAAAGGTATTCAAATTAGTAGTTTGTCTCTCAGAGTACACTTCTTGTGGAAGATAGCAAAAGTTAGGATCAAAAGTGTCAATAGGTGTTTGAGACTTCTTTGGAGGTGTAGTTTTTGATGTTGATGGATTTCGATTTAGGTGGGAGCTATGGGACAGGCTTGGGTGAGGAGGGTTTTGTTAGGGGTCTGGATTCTTTAGGTATAAGGGAAGTGAATCATCTAAGTCTAGGAGAGGTTTGGGTTTGTATTTTTTAGGGGTGTGGGGAGGATCCTTCAGGATGATAATGTTGGTTGTGAGGTTAGGATCTTCAAATTTAGGGAATGGGAGGTCTTGGGGTGTGTGATAGGTTTATTTTGGGGTTATAGAATGAAAGTGATGGCTACATTAATCTCCTTTCGAGTTTGAAACTCTTAGGAGGTCATTTTGGTTTTCTTGGAAGGCTTTTTAGGGGCTGGTGGAGTGGGTTTTGGGTGTGTGGAAGGCTGAATGGTAGGAGTTTGGATAGGGGCTTGAGGAGTGGGTAAGGTAACAATTTTTGGAGGGATAGTTAAGATAGTTTGGGATGGTGGTGCTAGATCTGTGGTTGTGTGGTGTTGGGTATGTGGGTTGTGAAGGTTGAGGTGTTGATTGTTCTGTATAGGTAGGTCTAATAGCTAAGAAAATTGCTAGAAGAGTTTGGGTTGGTCTAGTGGTGGATGGCACAATTGCTACTGTACTCTCCTCTCTCTATGTTTCTTCTTCTCTTCTTGAGTCAGTGCCTTCTCTTGCTTCCTCTTCTATTCTTCTTCCTTCTTCTTCTTATCCTTCTTCTTCTAGCTCTCTTCATTTGAACTATCTTTCTTGGTTAATTATTGTAACACCTATGATGTTTGAAATCTACTCATTTGAAAATGGGTAGAGTTTACTCTATGAATTTGATAAATGTCACTATTTTGGGCTATATAAAGTCATTGAGAAGAAAAGAACTTAAGTGGTGAAATTGAGCAAAAACATGTTTATGACATATATGAATGACCTAAAATAGTCATCATACATATTTTGATGTTTGTGAAACATTGAGTTGAGCTTTGGATGCTATTTAGAATGAAAGTGGCCTATGAAGTTAAGTATGGTAGAAAAAAGTCATTAAAAACAATTGAATAGGTAATTCTTGGCAATTAACCTATAATGAGGTGGAAAATAGCATGAGCATATTTTGTTTCATGTATGTGATGTGTGGAAAGTGATTATTGGGAGACTTGAAATATTTTATGTAAAATTGGGCTATGGTGATATTTCATAAGTGTAAATACTGAATTTGAAAAAGGGGTCATTGTGATTGAAGTTTGACAAAGATAATAGACTAATATGAAATAGTGTTCAACATAGAAGTTGTAGATCATGAAATTATCTTTTTAATAGAACAAAAATTGCTTGATTCTGATTTCATATGAAGAATTTATAATTAATACACCAAAAGATGACTAAACAATAATGAGATGGGTCAATTTTATTTAACTTGTTTGACATGTTTGGGGGCTGATTTGGAAAATTTTGTTATTATGAGAGTTGTAGCCTTTGATGTTACCTTTACAATTCCTTAAAAATCAAATAATTTGGATATTTTATGTCAAAGTTATGCTAAAATTACTAACACTATGTTGGGACAAAATTTCCCTACTGCAGCAAGGATTCAGAAAACCATTTTAGGGGCATATAGCAAGTTCATGCCATGGCAAGGCTTTTCCTTGCTATGGCAAGGCAATTTTCTATTGCGGTAAGGCAATTCCCTGCCACGACACGGCTTCAAATAGGCTTATTTTCCCAGTCTAGCAAGTCCATGCACTGACATGACTTTTCCTTGCCACGGCAAGGGTTTTGTGGTGAGTCACAGCACTAGAAAAATGTGACTTTTTAAACCAAAAACCCCATTCCGTTTCGTCATTTTTCCATTCTGTCTTGCCTCTCCCATGCCTTAACTTTGCCCTAACCCCATTTTCACCCATTTCCTTGCTATTTTAGCTTGGAAGGTTTTGTGATTGAGTGAAGAACTCCTTGATCTTGTGTTTAAACCAAAGTTTTTGTCATTCCAATAGTAGATGAAGGATATAAATCTCATTTTCTATAAGTCAATGGGACAAATGGGAGCTTTGAGCTTGGGTTCTCATACATGGGTGTCACCCATGTTTGAGTTACATGGTAAGTTGCTTATTTCCATCCAAAATTGGATTTGTGCAGTTGTTACGGTTTCTGTGAACAAAACGTTTTGGAGAAATGTCGATGTTTTATTATTTAAATCATGGGAAAATGATGTATTCATGCTTAATGATATTTTGGGGCTTATTACGCATGAGAAATTATGATTTTGTCGCTAGGGTATGGTATGAACTATGAACAGTAATTTTTGGATAAAACTTGATGGGTTTTAGATGTTAAACCATGGGGTAAATGTGTAATAACATGTTTATCATGTTTTAGAATATGTTTAGACTGAATTAGAATAGTGGAATTGAAATTATGATTATGCCCTAGTTAGGAGTTAAGGTGAGTTTTTGTGTTTGGGCCATGTGAGCCACAAAATGATTGGATTGAACATTTAACTAGATTGTTATTGAAGTTAATTACATGCTAGTTATATAATATGATGATTATATATAATGGGAAGTGGGATTCTTTAGGACCCTTTGTGAAATATGTTAGCTTTTGACTGTATAATGATGAGTATGGAATTATGCATTTGGGAAGTATATGGGTTTAGCCATAAATCATACTCATTGGTTTGGAAGAAATCAGTTCGAGCTATACTTGTAATGAATGAGATTTTACTTTGTACAGGATGATCTAAGAAGGATGAAAAGACATGGAACTTGAGGAATGATTTGGAGCTAGAGGCTTGAGGTAAGTAGGCTCCCCTCCTTGATTAGCTATATTGTATCATTAGGGATGAAAATCCCATTTGATTGTATCCAGGCATGATTGTTTTGGTTGGGGATTATGAACATCCCTTATGTATTTAAGATTGATGTATTTGGTTTTTTGGTATATTGGGTATCCCTTGGTTTGGATCATTGATGTTCGTTATATGATTATTATTCTTATATATAGTTGTTTATTGAAAGGGATGAAGAACATCCCATTGAATAGCTTGTGTAAATTATAGAATTTGATAATTGTGATGATGAAGTGGTAATGTTTGAGATTCAACAATATCTAGCGTGAATTTAGTCTATTGTAAAATTTGAATATAATCTATCTGGATTATTGACAATATTTTGTTATTACATGCCTACTTGATTAAAGTTTTAGTTGATAGGTTAACCAAGGGACTTATGAGAAAGACTGAAGACATTTGAATGATATGATTAAATATTGGGATTAAATCCCATTGTATGTGTATAATTATATTTAATGATTTCAATTGATGTACAATTATAATTAATATATTTTAATTGAGGTGTATTTGATATTGAAGAAACTAGACTAGTATATTATTAATAGTGGCATGGCTTAATGATTTAATTATCAGTTTGTTAATGGATTTTATGGATGTAAATTGCCATCATGATTCTACCGAGATCTTGGGCTGTGGGCGAGTGGATGTATTTGTTTAGAATTTAAATTATTATTTATTATATTTGATAAATAATTATATAGGTTAAACCCTAATAATTTAGGGAACACTTTGTCCAATTTTTTGCAGAAATTAGGCAATTTAGAAAATGGTATCAAAGCACTCCCACCATATCACGTCTTAAAAAGTAGGTGATGAGAATGCAAAATGTCATATTTTATTCTCCTAATACTTCATCTTTTGCACCTATTTGATTCCTAAATA
>JAYJMB010088025.1:0-10567 GCA_036873735.1 Pouteria campechiana
CCCCCCCCCCCCCCCCCCCCCCCCCCCCCCCCCCCCCCCCCCCCCCCCCCCCCCCCCCCCCCCAACACCCCGCTACTAGAAGCGTCACTAGTGGTAAGATCAGAGGAGATTCTGGCAGATTCTCCCTTGATTTACCACCATTTTCCTGTATACAACATGCTTAACCACAACAATATACATCAAATACACAAATATAATATAGCAACCTCCATGCTCTGCATTCTTCTGTACATTACATACACTTGTTAATATTCACATCTCCACAACACCCATAGAACAAGATCGGCAGATATATAGTACCCTAGCTATGAAACCACATGCATCCACACAAAAATATGACATGCAATGCAATTAGATAATAATATATGTTTTATATACAATCACAAATATGTTCATTAATATTCATTATCATACGTAAGAAAATGTAACAGCGTCTGGAATGCAATCATGGCCTAGCCTCATCATGAGGCCCAACACCCTATTGGGCTTCGTCCTTTGGCCTGTGAGCTAAAAATTTTAAATAAAAAGGGTGAGTCTAGGCAAAATTTAGTAAGCAAGTAAGCAAAATAAATAACTATAAATAATAAGATGAACAACGATGAATAAAGTAATAAACAATGATGCAATCAAGCAAAATATGATGTGCCATATGCATGAGTCGTAGTCAATCAAATTGTTCATTAGGGTTCGTTGTTAATACTTTATTAATCATATCATACATATAATCATAGTGGTATCTTAGACATAATCAGCCAGTCAATACCAGCATGTATACTATACTCTAACACCGTTGAACACTGCCCCATACACTAGCCAATTCATATCACACCGCCACCACCTACACCATTGCACTGCTCTACCATTATCCACATACTCTACCCTGAAAGGCACTCAAATTAAGACATTATTCTTTCACTCTTTAGTGCGTCGGGTTCATCCCGACAATCCTAACTAGAAGTCTACCAGGCCCACATAACCACATTACTGAATACAATGGCATCCCACCCTTGTCGCCCTATAAAAGTACCAGTTCACCTTAAATGCGCCTATACAAGCTACTTAGGTCAAATCAAAATACATAGGCCATCAACATTGATAACAATGCTCGGCTGTGCCAACTACTCACACAACTACCAACTGGCCAACCAGGTCACTGCTCACCATATGGCAGACATATGTCAACCTTATGGCCATCATAAAATGAATATATGAGCCACACAGGGCTCTGTATGAACCAGGCACCAAAACTGACAATGTTGGCATTCCCGGGGGTGAAAAACACATATACAGAAATCCTAAAATAAAGTTCTTTATTTTTTAATTTATCTATATTTATTTGATCTAAATATTTTTCTATAGGTTCCACACAACATCAAAATTATACGACCAAAATTTCAATTAACAATAATTTAAATTAAGCAAATTAAAAATAAAATCCAAAAATTCAAAATAAAAATTATATACAAAATTTTCCATCTTTTTTTTATCTAAAATTTTTTTTATTAGCTGAAAATTAATACATTTGAATTGGTGTAAAAATTTTAGGTCAAGATAAATTAAATTAATAAAATTAAAAATATATTAAAATCAATAAAAGTGGCAAAATGGGCAATGCGCAAATTTTTGGGTTATTTGTTTCCCGGATTTTTTTGGACCATCAAACGATCGAATTATTTTATGAAAATTCTCAGATTTCAATTTCAATATATTTAAATTAACCATATAGTTTTATATTTACAAACACTCATCATTTTATGAGGTTTTAATTAAGCTTAAGAGGGGTACTTTGTTTAAACACTTTTTCAATGTTCTGTTCGTGTTTTTCATTAAGTTTTCCAACTATTTTCACTAATTTTTTAATGCAAAACACACATGATAATTAATGGCATTAATCATGATCAAATAAAGCATATAAATCATAATTAACTCAGGATAAGCATATTCAAAATTTAATAAAAATCCCAAAAATATAACAACCATCTGTCCAATTTTCAACATATTGTAAACAACTACTTACCTTATGATATTAACTGAGTGGCACTACCTTTAAGCTTCAATTTACACCCTCTAACAAAGCCTAATTCTCCCCCAAATCACAGCCTTAATCATGGGTAAAAATTGCATTGATTTCCATTCAAAAATAACATTAATGTAGAAACTAATTGTTCACCTAATTTACATTGATTGCATTAACTGTTTGAGCTTATTAAGGGTTGTATTATAATGGAAATTAGACCTTGATTTTCCCTTGCCAACCTAGCCTAATTATTTGTTGAAAGATTCAAGTTCACAACCCATTTCAACATGAACAGCTTATGTATTCCATTTGGTTCATTTTTTTCCAGCAACAAAATCTAATGTTTGTTAATTGCGGGTGATTAACTAAATGTAATCACTCATTAATTATGTATAAAACATCCTAACTATTGCTCCTTAATCCCATCCAAAATTTCCAGTAGCCTTATTGCATTAGGGTTTGATTTTTTTTCTTTCATCTAATTCCAACATGATTTTGCATGAATTTCTTCCATAAACATCATCACTATGTAAATTAGATTAAGCACTTACTCTAATCTTCCAAGTTCTCTTGGTGGGTCCCACTGATCGACAATAATCCTTGAATTTGAGAGGCTGCCACTCCTTGATCTCAAGAAAATTTAGGTACCATGAGCTAGAGATTTGACCAATTTGTAAGTGTTTTCTCAAAAAAAAAGAAATTGAAGTAATTGAGGGATTAGGGAAGATGGGTGGGTTATTTACATGGAGAAGGGGAGAGCGGGCGTAGAATGGGATGGAAGATGGGTCTGCAATGCTTTTATTTACTTAAAAGTTATGGTAGTCTGCTACCCATTAGCATTCCATGCTATGCACTCACTTGAGTTTTTCAGAACCCTATTCAATCATTGTTTTTAACACATGTGGGTTACTCATTTGATAAATTATGTACCCATGTACCCAAATTAATTTTTTATTGATTTAATGTATCATTTTCATAATTTTATTTATTTGTCTCAATTAAATTTGATTTAATAATTTTTTTTAAAATTACCGGCAACTCGATATTCTAGCTTCCCACATACAGTTTACAATTTTTTTTCACTTGTTAATCATTAATTAACATTTTTCATTATCATCCTCACATTAATATGGATATTTCATTTATTTTTAAAATTTTTCTATAATAAAATTTAATATTTTTTTATTTACTCCTTCAACGTTCCATTGATTTAATTTTATTTTCTTGTTCACTTAAATCATTTATTTGATACACTTTGATGTATTCCCAATTTTATCCTTATGTTTATATTGATAATTCACTCAATTGTAAAAAAATTTTACAATAATTTTCTCAAAAATTTAATTATACAGGATGCCAAATCAGCAAAAATTATAGAAAAATTATAATAGTAAAAATTTATATTTTTGAAATTTCCAGGGCCTTACAAGGGGGGTTGGGTTTGTGCTTGAGGGACTGAAGAGATTAGATGAGAGAGAGATTCAAAATGATGCTTCGGCGATTTTTTTTTTACCTCTCCCAGATAGGTTAGGGTGCGATCAAGAAACATAAGTGTGGACGTGCAAAGGGTTGCAAGTACCATGGTGATTCTGCTCTTTGCCTTGTTTGTGAAAACATAACATTCATAGACAACACACACATATATACATACAAACATATATATATATATAGACATGCATATAGTGATATGGAACATGGGCGCTTATCAATGGTCCACAATTCTCAAATTCACTGGAAAAGAATGCTCCCTATCTACATTTTTATAATTTTTTTCCCCAAAGAACATTTATGAGGATTTAGATTTGGGTTGAACTAGATGGGATTTAGATTGGATTGGAGCCAACCTTTAGCTTAATTTATTTTTTAGTAGTTAAATAACGTTACTACAACTTATTTTTTAAAACTTCAATCCTAACTTACCCCTATATCTAAAATTTGGATTAAGTTAGGAATAAAAATGGATTTGCAATTTAAGTAAAAATGAGTTGAGGACAAAATGAAATTAAAGAAAATAATTTTAAAAGTCATGCAAAATCTCATGAATCAACATAGATACGTTAAGATAAAATTTCTAAACAAAAATGTATTAGACAAAAAAAGAAGCATCTTGAAACTCCAATGCCTAAGCAAATCTAAAAATATTAAAGATTTTTATTTATTTAAGTAAATAAATAAAAGAAAAAGCATCATGTGGAGAGAGGCTAGGTCTTCCAAGTTTTCAGTAAGAACGAAAAGATTAAAAAAATATTTATTAAAATATTTATTAAAAAACTTAAAGAGTTATATTCCTGTCCATCAACTATAATTGAGTTAAGTTCAACCCTGTCTCTCACTTTGAATAACCCAAGTTTGATTTACTACCAAAAATGGGTTGATTAGTAAATTTAGTTTCAAATTGTACCGGACCAAAAAGTTCCACCCTGCCAAGATTATTTAACCGTTGGAATGATTGGACCATCTCAACAAGCGGTCCACGCAGCTTGCATTGGCTCCGTCTGCCCTGGTCGCTCCTAGAATTCTGATATTTGTTTATTCAGTGGGCTAAACGGATCTACCTACCCGGGAAGTAATAATTGTACCCATCATATCATCCAAGGGATGGGTTGTCTTAAAGAGACAGCAAATCATTAAGTTGCTTATTATGATTCTTCTAACAAAGTTGGCCCTTAACGGACAGAATTCTTTGATCAAAATGATTAGATCCAGGATAAATACGCCGTATGAACGGTCAGATCCGCTGGCGCACTTTCCAAGCGTACGATGGAGAGAAGGTCGCATGAGAATTGATGACAGGAGCACCCATCGAAGCGTTTTTATTTCCATCAATTACGTTAGGTCACATGGGTAGAGGGCCCAGCCAGACAAACTGTCCTTATGGCCCCACAAAACCATGCAATTCTGTCGACCAACCTCTGGCCCCAAAATATGAACAACTGTCCATTCTTCGACAACAATTTCTATAGTTTTTATTCCTTTTGAATGCGTCGGGTAATGAGGAAAAAATGTGTAATTTTTTTCTATTTTTTCATCCCATTTTTTATATTCATTTTGATATGATTAAACATCTTTAATATCTAATAATTTTTTATTTTTATTATTTATATTTTTAATAATTATTTTATTTTTATTTATACAAAAAATCTACTTATTTTGTGTTTATTCAGTTTTTTAATCATTAACATCTATCACATTACATTACTCTTTCTTTTTAACCTTATTTTTCCACATTAACTTTTTTCTCACATCTTTTCCACAGTCAAATAAAGTCTTAAAAATATTAATATCAAATCATCTTTGGTCTCACTAAAATATTATAGATGAATAATAAAATTTTGCACTAGTAGAAAATATAGTTATTTAAAATAAGGGTCTTTTGATATATCTATGATTTTATAAATTATTTACACTAAATATTTTCAAAATAATAAAAAAATCAATAATTATCATAATTATTGCATTATATCTAACACATATGTAATCAACTACATGTGTGTATTTTTATAAAGAATAATATATTATATATTTTTAAAAATATATCATATATTAATTTTTTAAAAAATAAAAAATTACTCTGTATAATATAATATAGATAAATAGTGTATAAATATACAAAATATATTATATAAATAAATAAGTAAATTATTTATATTTATAAAAATATATGAAATATCCATATAATATATAAAAATTATAAATAAATAATAATATATAATATATTAACAATGAAATAAAGTATATATGATATACTTATAAAAATATAAATAAAATATTAAATAAATAATACAAATATATAATACAATAATAATAATTATTATATTATAAATAACATATTACATAAATAATAAAAAATTATAATACTATAATAATAATAAATATATAATATAAATATATTTATATATGAATAAAAACATATAACATATTTTTAAAAATATAATATTTTTTAATATAATATTATATGTTATTATTTATATATAACATATTTTATGCATTTCACATATTATTCTTTTATAAATATATATTTTTATATTTTTATCAAACCATAAATATAATATTTATATTTTTTAAAAATTTACATATTTAAATCTCATTTATTTATATAATGTATTTATATATATATATTGTATCATATATTATATAATAATTTTTTTTTGAAAATATAATATACATATATATATATATATTAAAATAAATACACACATATAGTACATATACGATTTAAGGTGGTTTAGACCGCAAGTAATGGTGTTAGTATAAATATAATAATTTTTATTATTTATTGATATTTTTGTAAATATTTGGATAGTAATGATATATTTGCAGTTACTTTATAAAATCGTAGGAATATCTTTAAAAAACCCTTAAAACAAATGCATGCATATCCATAGACCCAGCGCTCCAGACCACGGTACGATCCCGTTGTTATTTAAGAACACTTGCAGCTGGAAAACCATCTCAACTCAACTCAGGATCACTCATCTCCCCTTCCCTGCCCATTAGTGCGATTCACGCCAAATCATGGATCATCATCGCCATCCGGCGTTAATATTCCTGACATTGTGCTGCATTGCGATAACATGCGCCAGTGGCCAATCTCCAGCAGCTTCCCCCACTGCCACACCTTTACCGCCAGCAACACCTCCCACACCTGCAGCCTCTCCAGTTGCTGCAACACCGCCAACTACTCCCACGACTCCAGCCCCGACGACACCCACCGCATCTCCACCGACCGTCACGTTGTCCCCACCAGTAGCCCCACCACAAGCGGCTCCGCCCACTCCCGCGGTCCCAGCTCCGACGGCGCCTCCGCCTGCTACTCATCCACCGACCCCGGTGCCGGTCCAATCTCCTCCCCCGCCTTCCCCACTGCCGGCACCCAACTCTCCACCCCCTGCCGTCCCTCCGCCCGCTCCGCTTGCATCCCCGCCGTTGCCCCCGCCTCCGGCACAGGTCCCTGCTCCCGCTCCCAGCAAGAAGAAGCAAACGAAGAAGAAGAAGAAGAAGAGCGCTGCTCCGGCGCCGGCTCCCGCAGTTGCCAGCCCACCTGCTCCACCCACCTCGGCGCCCGGACCATCTGAGGACATTGGTGCACCAAGTCCGTCGACGGTGGCCGATCAGGTATGCGTTTGCCGTTTTCCTGCTAACTGTTCTCTCTCTGGTAACATGCGCGGGATGGCGCAAGGAAATTGTGGATATTCTAGGCCTCACCGTGGAAGAAAGGAGGGCGATAGATCTCGAGCTCTCCAAAGCCACCGAATCAACAGTTTCGATGGCCGAGGCGAAAGTTGCATCATTAGGGAGCCCAATGCAATGTGCGCATTGTAGACGCAGCTATCTAATTAACGGGGTAGTGTCAAAGACTCATTAATTTGGGTGTAAAAATATCAATCGTACTGATATGATGGTACGGCAAAAGTAAAAACAGGACGATTGGCCAATCTTTGGCGGTGGCCCACCATGGAAACTAGTGTCGTCCTCACATTCACCACCTGGTTAGGATAAAAACTGGCTGGGTCCAATCGGATCCCTTTTGGTACATTTGGGCTACGTCAACTTTGGCCTTGCGTCGATGACAGCTGTCTATTTGGATGACAGCATCCTATTTGTTTTCTTTATTTTTTTTTATTAAAAAAGCGTGTGCCTTTGAAATCGACTGATGTGACCCAAAATTTAACGTCAACAGCAGGAGAAGAAAAAAGAAAAGAGTGTTGAAAAAGAAAAGTGCAGCTGTAAAGTAATTAGTTGGGTAGATCTATTCAAAATTTCTGATAAGAACTGCAGATCACGAGAAATGGTTAGGTTCTCGTACACCTACTGACGCTATCAATATCATTAAACCAAACTAAACTAAACATAGTAAAGAGATCTTAATTTGTTAGGCCCTGCAGGTCACAAAGAGCAATTAACGAAACAGTCCTAACCCCAACAGAAATGCATGTCTAGTTGAGAGGTCGACACTGGCTGATTTACAAGCCCATCCATTTAGGCCGGCATTGCAATTTAGAGTTCGATCGACATTACATCATCTACATATAAAATAGCTAGAAATTTCGTTTTAACGTTTCGTTCCCATGACACCAATTGACAAAATTGGAAATCTGGTTCCAATGTCTTGCAGAATGGAGTGGAAAAGTTGTTGCAGATGAAGACCGTCGTTGGAAGCTTGATCGCCGGATGGGCTGCCTACTTCCTTCTTGGCATTTCTGCCTAATTAAGAGCTCTCACTCTTATCGACGTCCATAGATAGTGTTTTTTTTCCCTGCCCATTATGATGATGGGCTTTCACATTTTCATTGAATTCTTTAAGGAGAGCTTTGTATTGATTGAGCAGGATTGATTTGATTGATGATATGGCATCTCTATATAATATATGGATGTGGAGCTTTAGTTATTTCCTTCACTACTTGTCGGCGTGTTTCTTTCCTTGCGTTTCAAGTATGTTTAGGAGCTTCAGTTGTGCTTTGGAATGTCGTGGGATTATGGCATTCGTCAAACTTGCATTTGCAGGAAAGAATTATTGTAATTATTGGACAAAGCTCCGTCTCATCATTCATCTTTTTAACTAAAAGTTGGAGGGCGATGAGGTGTGAAGAAAAAATAAATTAAATGGTTACAAAAAATAAATTAAACCTTATCCCACTTTCTGTGATATGTAAAATGGAAGCAAAAGGGGTTGAACCAGGTATGATGGCAATTCACATCACAAGGATAGGTATGATGGTAATTTACATCACTAGCATCTATAATTATAATATCATACCTAAATATCATGATATGCCAATACATCTCTTTTATACATTAATTGAAATCTTTTTAAATATAATATACAATTTTGTTATAAAATTACAATTCTACATCATTATACTATAAGTAAAAATATCTTCAAGACTTGCTTACCAATCTCAAACCACAGCTGGGATTTTTTACCTGACTTATTAGCAAAAATTAAAGTAAAAAGACGTGAGTCTAAGCAACTCAGTAAGTAAACATATTAGTAAACAATAATTAATCCAAAGTATATTTCATACCAAAACTAACAATCATCCTATTATGGTATTCAAGAATCATAATAATAAATACAATGTAATCACATCTCATCTTGAGATCTTTATGGTATGCTTACATCAAATATAGATCATCCCGGCATTAATATCTCACAAATATGCCATACCAGCATAAACATCTTATAATTGTGCTCCTTGGACACTAACTATCAAAATATCCACATGGAATGTTTTCCATTCCATCAATATATACGCTTATTCAATTATTCTATACACAAAAATTAATAATCTTGGAATAATCCTTCTCCCTATCTATCATCCCCACTTCAACCCATATTTTCATCTAGCATAATAAAATCAACTAATATAACTTAAGGGGATATTTGTTATTCACATTCAACCACGAATCACTTATCAGTTCATGTTCAAAGATGAAATATTTTGTATCTCACTCATTTTGACACCCATACACAAGTATAATCATATGCTCGTAATATAAGCAAACAGTACTTATCTAAACCCAATGGATATTCGCTATCCCTAACATTCATGCATTTATAAAACCAATAAACATTAATCTTTATAACATCATGGGATGTCCACTATCCCAATCTAATCATATATGCCTAGCTTCAAACAAATTGAATAAACACTATCCTCATCCATTCAACAAAACCATGCCTACTTACCTCCTGATGAGCCCACTTATAGTCCTCACCTTCTCAAGCTTGGCTTCCCAACTCCATGATCAATTGGTCCTATACATAACATATGAGTCCCATATATCATTTTTATCATGATTTAATCTACATGATAATTTCTTAATAACAAACTGAAATACCATGACCAAATACCATTACCTAATCCATTTATAAGTTTACATATGTCTCAAGTGCCTAAATGCATTCCAATATTAGCCATAAGGCTATTTGACTCAATACCGATTAGAATTATCCATAATCATACTTTATTATACTGGGATATCATCTTGCTCATAGGAAATCACAAACTACAATCAAATTATGCAAATATATACACTTTCTAATTAACCCATTTCATCAAATAGCCTATAAGCATCATTTGTTTACAAATTCCTTAACAACATGGGTTATGAGATTTCCATTCCCATTTATACATAATGAACCCATAGCATTGCTAACCTCGAATTTACCTTAAATACATGCTAATCACACTTCTAACTTAATTAAATCATACATAATCAAAATTTACACAAAACCCCCCATGTTTACTATTCACAAATTACTGTTCCCAACTAGAGGCAATGATTAATCTCATCTTATGAAGTTCAAATCATGCCAAATACACTAAAATTGACTAATTAATAATTTACCCCATCAATTTACATGAATTCATTGCAATTTCACCCCATGGATTATTGTTCCCAATAGGGGTTGTTACAAAACCATATTTTACAACCCAAATCACACTAAGATCATTACAAAACATGTATCTTATTGTTCCCAATAGGGGTTGTTACAAAACCATATTTTACAACCCAAATCACACTAAGATCATTACAAAACATGTA
>JAYJMB010088026.1:0-20180 GCA_036873735.1 Pouteria campechiana
TCATCGTTTCACTCATGCATGATATCCAATTTGTCCTACATGCTGGTAATCCCATCTGGATTTCTCGGCCCAAGAATCACATGTTTCATAACTCAAGTTGCACATAATTAATGAGTTGAATGTTTTGCAAAAAGAAGAGCAAAACATTGCAAGTCTTATATCTCATATGCTACTTGCTAGATTGTATCACATAATGGGTGGGCCACTTTTGTACCTACCAAGAACATTTAGAAGGTAAGCCCTATCTAATGAATGACTTAAATATTTGTAATGCTCCACACCCTCACTCTATGCATTTTGGCAATCTTGTAGATTATTCTCTAAAGGGGCCAATGAGGGATGCTACCATTTCCCTCTTCTTGAGGGAAATATTCCCATAACCTCACATTTTTCTATTTTTAAGGGAAAAATCTTGCCATAAATCTGGCAGTCTACCCTCTATTTTCAAGATCCAAAACCTAATATACACCAATCAAATAAATTTCTAATATCCATATTCACAATTTCTGACCATAAATAAAACTAAAATTTCAGCAATTATAAATCAAATCATAAACTATTAAACTAGCCCAACCTACCCACAGTCTAGAACCTGCGTTGCCCCATGATGACTATAATATGACCTAATCTATCTCAAAATCATAAATATTTATCACTATTATGACTTTTCATGTCAATACATTTGATATACAACATTCTAATTTTTTAATTACAATGATACAAATATAAATGACATTATCATTATACAAATACAGGACAGGGTGCCAACCTCAATCCATCATCATACCATTATATGTCTTCAGTCTTTTTCATAAATCCTTTACCTGACCTGTCAGCTAAAAAGTTTAAACAAAAAGACATGAGTCTAGGCAACTTAGTAAGTAGATAACAATAATAAACAATAATAATAAATAATAATTAATCCACAAATATCATAATTCATACCAAAAAATTAATCATCTTGGCCATCACATATCACAAAAATGTCATACCGACATGAACACTTCATAACTAGACCATTACACCAAAATATGCACAGAAGAATATATTTTCATCAATTAATACCAAACAAAGACATCACTATATTCCCATCCGATCAACTAATAACATATTCAATCTTCAAATTAAATATACAATAAAGGGGTATTCTCTATCTCTCACAATAGACATCCATACCAAACCAAAATATCAATTATTCCAATCCAAGGGATACCCATTATCCTTGACAAACCAAATAACATCAATCTTAAATAAATATTGGATATCTATTATCTCCAATTAAAACGTACAAGCTCATATACAAATAAATGGGATATTAGTTATTCCTAACCAATCATACATGAAACTTGAAAGAGCTTACTTACCTTATCCATGAACAATTTCATAATTTTCCTTCAATCTTCTTTCCAATTACTTGAGTTGCATGTTAATATTCCATATCTTTCATTTGTTCGATAGTCGTACACATACAACCATTCCATTCATTTACAAACATAACTTAGACTAATTCATTTCAAAAAAATGAATTGGATACTGTGATTGATTTATTGCTAAACCCATATACTTTCCAAATGCATAATTGCATACTTATCAATATGCAATCAAAAGCCAACATATTCGACATCTAGTTGACCTTTATAACATGCCAATTAAACTCTAAGTACATCCCAATTCACTGTCATTCCAATGTCACACTCAGAATAGTTTCTCATTGAAGCATTTAGACAAACATGTACTAATACTTTGTGAGTTATAATTTTTCATGTTTAAATCATACCAAAAACATCACAATCAACTAAGCATTTTCCCATAGCAATGACATCTAGATCATAAATTTTTCCCAATTACCAATATTCACAAAACCCTAATCGACATGAATCATTATGTTTTATGCCCAATCAAGTTCAAAATTAGTCTAATTCATGCCTTAAGCCTTAATCATTTTTCCCATGATTTCTACTCATAAGCTATAAAATTGGGGCAAAATCACTATTCACAGTTAGCATGAAACCTTATTCACAGTTAGCATGAAACCTTAGGTTAGGGTAAAACATAAATTCTCTTACCTAATTAAGTTTCAAAACATTATTAAGCATGAATGAAACATTTTGCCCATGGTTTAAGACTCAAATCCATCATTTTCCCAAAAATTTCATAGTTTATGAAAATTTACAAAATCCTAGTTTACAAAAATCCAAATTTCAGATAGCGAAAAGTGATTTACCATGATATTCAAGCGTGACTTCCTCCCATGGACAAGAATCCAAGCCCAAAATTTGAAGTAGCTTCTTCCATTTGTAATAAACTTGATTTGCTTCAGTTTTCCATCGTTCCTATCGCTGAACTTGGGTTTAAGGAAAAGATCCAATGATTATCCACTTAGGTAAGGTAATCTCCTAGCTAAAATAGCATGAAATTGGGCATAACGGGGTGAGGGTTTGGGGTGGAAGAAAGTGGGATGGAATAGGGGAAGAACGGGACAAAAATGGTTCGAAAAGTTGTCCAACTTAAAATGCTGACTGGCGCTGCGGTGCTAGTCTTGCTAGATGCCGGCTAGTGCTTTCTTGCAATTAGGCACCAATTTTGTGGAACTTTCCTCCACTTTTTCATCCTCTTTTGCTCATATTTTTAGACCATATTTTTTTTCATATATTATAACATTAAAATACATATTTAATCCTCTTTTTATACATCATCAAAATATACCAAAAATGATCCTCATATAAATCTAAATCATATCCAAATACATGGCCTCATAAATAATAACTTTATTCTCAATTTCATAGTTCTTTCTCATACATGATGGAGCAAAAGTTTCTACTAAAGGCAATTACAATATATTCTAATACATCATTATCTAAAAATTAACACCCCAAGTGTCACAATATTATGTCTGTAGGCTTACTTAAGATAATTTAATTTTAATTGCAACTTATCTATGAGTAAGCTTGCTCTGATCCTCAATGAAAATTTCTATTTGGTATGATGCACTTAATAAGTCAATCATGCCATCATCTCCACTCAATTAGATGCACCATCATCTCTATTCCAATAGGGTGGATGATGACTGAAAAATGACTATCAATATAAAGGAGAAGGAAGAATATGATAGAGGTGTCATTTTGAAGCAGTTTCTGGTACTGATTGAGGTAGATTTGGAAGATGTTCTTAACATAAAAGTTTTAACCCTATTTCTTATCTTTTCAACATATTAAGAATCACATGATTTCAAGTTCTTATAAGAAATTTATGGATAAAATACTATAACTGTCTCTAGAGCTTCACATGTCTGAAACCATATCTGAATTAGAAGGCATCAATTTGAGGATATACGAATCATTATGGAGGCTCATTCAGCAATAATTATCAACATAAAATTTATAGTGAAACAAAGTGACACTTTTGTAACTATAACTTTTATGTTAATAATTTTTCATGAATCAGCCTCCATAATGATTCGTATATCTTCAAAGTAACACCTTCTGATTTGGACATGGTTTCAGACATGTGAAGCTCTAAAGATAGTTATAATATTTTAGCTATAACTTTCACATACAAACTTGGAATTATATAATTCTTATTGTATTGAAAAGATAAGAATAAGTTTTAAAACTCTTATGTTGAACCCATCTTCAAAATCTTCCTTAATCAATTCCATAAATTGCTTCAAAATGACACCTCTATCATATTCTTCCTTCTCCTTTATATCGACAGTCATTTTTCAATCGTTATCCACCCTACTGGAATAGAGATGATGGTGCATCAAGTTGAGTGGAGGTGATGGCATGATTGACTTATTAAGTGCATCAAACCAACTAGAAATTTCTCTTGAGGATCAAAGCAAGCTTACTCATAGGTAAGCTACAATTAACATTGAATTATCTTAAGTAAGCCTACAGACACAATCTTTAACCCATTCATTAGGTAGGGCTTGCCTTCTAAATGTTCTTGGAAGGTATAGAAGCGGCCTGCCCATTGTGTGGTACCATCTAGCAAGCAGCGTGTGAAATAGAAGACTTGCAATGTTTTGCTCTTCTTTTTACAACACATTTAACTTGTTATTATGTGCAATTTGACTTATGAAATAATGTGATTCTTGGGCCAAGAAATCCAGATAGGATTGCCAGCGTGTTAGATAGATTGGAAGTATTGCATGAGTGAAATGATAACACACATAGGCTGTTTGCATGAGAAGACGATCTCATGCCTTTTCTCTAGAAGGGGGCATGTAACTCCAACTTTGGAGCTGAATGCCAATAAGATCATTGCTATCTACTTCTAGTTAGTGATATTTTTTCTCCAAATCAGTTATTTATTTATAGTTGGAGAAAGAACATTTCTAAAGTAATCTTAAGTAATGTACTAAGTGATTAAATATAAATTCTAAATTAAAAAGGTAATAAAATACAGAGAAGATCCTTCAGCGTGTAACAAAAGAAAAGTGCAAATGTTCTATTTTTGGCCTGTCTGTTCATCATTGTTTTTCTTTGGGCACAAGAACATTCTTTTTTTATTATTCCGTAGCAAAAATGATGCAAAAACAATCAAATATGCATAAAGAAACAAAGTCTTATAACCACACCTTTATAAATCAGCCCTAGTAATCCCACAAGAAACCAAAACAAAGAGATAGCGACATCATACAAGAAACCACAAGTTTGAAAAATGATTTTCCCAGACTCATTTCTTCTTGCATCTAACCAAAGATACATAGAATCTAAAAGGTAACCTTTAAAAATCAATGAAGAGAATTGGAAGTTTCTTAGCTTAGTTGAACCAATAGAGAACATACATGAAAACACACTTCAGCAAATCGCTTCGACCATGACACATATTGTGCATGAAGATAATTGCTATAAGATACCACAAAAGATGAGCGACAATAATCATGAGCCTAATGTGCATCCTGCAATTGATTTGGAAAGCCAAAAAAATGATTTGAACATGCGCCAAACCACACCCAGGATAGCATAATCTCAATGGATTTTCTCGCAATTCCGTCATCTTCCCCTCTTCTCTTCCTTACAAAATCCCCCAAAATCTCTCCTTCTCCTTTGAATTGCTTAGCGGAATCAAATGTAGTCCCCATTTCCCCTATTTGTCAACCTCATCTCCCATCACTCTCCACAATAGTCATTTCTCCTCCAGTCCAAAAAAATTCTAGAAACTCCCTAAAAATTTCCACCATTTCCTCGCAACCTCCAAATCCCACTGTCTACGACAAGCTCTAGCTCTCTAGCAAGCCGTCTCCTCCTCCTCCCAAAGAACTCCTCCCTGTCACCAATATTTTGGTTTCATCACCCAAATATTACCCCAGTCCTACTTTTCTAGCTATTTCGGCTCTTGAATTCTGCCAGGAAGGCAAGCTCTTTGTTGGAAATCTCTTCATTTTGAATGGGGGGACTCGAATGTCTAGCACAACTGCCAAGATTTTGATGACATGGAGTTCCATGGAAGGGTTTTGTCAACGAGGTTGGATGATGGGGTGGGTTGTGCAGGATGTGGGGATGAGTGGGAGCACAGGAGGAGAGGGAAGTTTCTTGCAAGGAGTTCAGGGTGGGAGATCTGAAATATTCGTTACCGTTTTTTGGATCTTTACATGCATGTTTCTTTTTTAAAAGTTCACTTTGAAAAGCACACCTTGTCCTCCCTTCCTCACTCGTAGTGCCCCACGAATGACCCAGATGATGCCTGCTTCATCGAATGGCTAGTACACCACCTACACTAAAATTTTTAGTGTAACCGGCTACACTAGATTATTCCCCTATATATATATACTTTTCATTTTAAAATGAATACCATTTCCAAAAGTTATATTTTGGGAGCATCACGCTTCCATCATGTAACTCATTAGGCATTGAAAATAAAAAAATAACATAAAATTTAAATAAATAGTTAAAATAACATATAAATTAAAATGGGTATAATAAAATAGAAAATATCTTTTGTTTTTTATAAAAGTAAAAAAGTAGATAAAATAACCTTGATAACTCATAACCCCAAAAATTAAAAAAAGTGATCTTTTTGAATTGTGGAGTTATGATCTATCAAGGCTATTTCTTCTAATTTTTAAAATTTTATCAAAAAATTCTATTTATTTTTAATTAATTATTTAAATTTTATATCATTTTTTATTTTTATTAGACATTATGAATTTTCAAGGATATTTTGTTAATTCTTAACTAACTTAATGGTTATTTCCTAACAGACTTTAATGTCAAAGTTATTTGTGCAAAATAGAACAAACTTGAGTGGTATTTATGGAAGATAGAACAAACCTTAGCAATATTCTTGCAAAAAGCAAAGTTGAGTGGATGACGTAGGTCACTATGTAGCCTGGCTTAACCCAAGAGGGGAGAGGTGAATTGAGTTTATGAAATTTTCTTACTTTATCCCTTGTGAATGTAGATTCCCTCTTTTTGTGTGCTTATGTATGTGATTTGCTGTAGAATAAATAATGTAAAGTAAAGTGCAATCAAATAAATCAGTCACATATAGGAGACACAATGTATACTAGTTTGGGACAACCTCCCTGCTCCATTCTTCGAGGAATACACCCCTTGTGTCTTGGGTTCCACTATCTCTCTATAGTGGAATACAAGTTATTAACTCACACTCTTCTGGATTCTAGCTCTAGGGGGCATAAATAATTTAGCAATTAATTATGAGATATTCTCCAACAAACAAGTTACTCTACTTGATTCCAACTTAAGGGGGCTTAACACACTTCAATAAGTTGATTGTGAGACATACTCCAACCATCAAGCTTATTCTTCTTAAGATTGATCTTCTATACCAACTCAAGGAATACACAAATAAATAAGCAATAAAGAAATTACACTTTTTGGCTAGTGTATCAATTAAAGTGTGGGGGAAGCCTTGTAATCTTTAAATAGCTCTCTTAATATTTGAATAGCTCTCTTAGTTATAGAGGATCTTCCCTTCTTATGTTAATGAAGGAGGCTTTGAATGTAGAGTATGAAGATTGAAACTCTTGAATGAAGATAATGAAATTTGAGTGGTTGGCTATGGGTTGTAAAGATATCTTTTTGTTTATGGCTCTTTCAACAACCTTAAAATGTCCCAACGTCTCTCATTAAATAGATATCTTTAAAATTTTAACCGTTGGAGATGAATGGTTAGCAATTTGTGGCCTTACAATGTTCAAATTTCTGACCATTGAGGACTACAAGCTGATTGTATGCGGCTGCAGTATTTGCTTGCACCCCAGGCGATATGACAGGTGATATGGGAAACCAGCTATGGTTGAAACCCTAACAAAACTTCCCATGTTTTTGTGTTATGGCAGGCGAATTATAGGTAGCTATGATACTAGTCGTGCTCCAAGAGCTACTCGTAGGTAGTGTGGGCTTTGCCAGGCAATACTTCATTTGTGTGGTAGGCAGTATCAAGTGGTGCCTCCATCTTATGACTCCAATCACAAGCACCACCCGCAAGTGATTGTGATGTGATTGTAGTTGTCTAGGGAGAACACTTCCTCTTGAAAACACCACAAGCAATGTGGCAAATGGCTCCAATGTTACTATTGGGTAGGTGAATTGCGTGGGTGGTGGTGCTTTCGGCTGCGGTCCTGCACTTGAAATTTTTGCACTTTTGCCATTTTGTAAGCCTTGACATTTTGCATCTAAATTTCCTTGTGTATTTGTTCATCATCAAAATATGATGAATCCAAGTTGTTTTACAAGGTAGAGCATCCACAATGTCCCCCTTTTTGATGATTAACAAAACATAATACTTTTTCCATTTCTTTTGTGATTTTCTCATTGAATATACAAATTGTTTTCATATTTTGTATGAAGGCTACATTTATTTATTCCAATTTTGTAGAAGAACTTTTCATATAAAATGATATTTCTTTAAAGCATATACTTCAATTCAAAATATATCTCATTTAAGCACCATTGTTCAACTATTCAACCTTCATGAACATGAGATTACAAAATTTTCATCAATCTAGAACATATTCATGTCATGAGAAACATTCATTCACTATTGTGCTACATTTTCAAACAAACAATAATCTCTTTTTAAAGATTACATATTATCTAACTAGTGCTTTTAATTCCTACTTGAGATCTTGCACTTTTAAGCTCCCCAAATAGGTTTAACTTATACTTTGGGATTATAACCACGTTAAATTTCAAATTTCATTTCATACCCAAGCATGGCTATGTCAAATTACATTCTTAGAATTCATATGACCAATATAAATTCAATTTGTGAAATTTATGTTCAAATTATCCTAAGATATGTCATTTCAAGTCCAAAATGATAATCGTCACTCATAAAAGTTATCAAGCCAAGGACTTTACTACCTTGTATCTCTAAAATGTATTCATCACAAAACTTGAGATATATCATCCAAAACATAATCTTGGCATAGTCATAAGCATATAAATCATTTTAAATTAGATGAATAAGAAACTATTAATCCATGTCATTTAAAAATGAATCCAAAGATTATATGATCATTTCAAACATAAACATCACAACACATATCATTTAAAGTTTGCATTAATACTAGACCATGAATTCATGTGAGGTCAAGTATTTCAAAATGTCAATATCGAACACAAAATACAATACTACAATCCACCTCACTACTTGATCTCTCAAAAATAAAACCTTACAAAAATAGATCTCCCCCAAAGACCAACCTTCTCTGCCCCAGACTCCTCCCTTCCCCCAGAGAAGAACAAAAATCACAAAATAATGAATGAAACTAGATTTCCTTAACATTCTTCCCCTAAGACCAATCTTCTATCCCCCTAACTTTCTTTCCCCCTTACAAGAATACAAAATCACAAAAGAATGAATGAAACTAGATCTCCTATTTTCTCTCCCTTTTTGTCAAGCCTCCTAGGTCTAAGAAGCAATATGAGGATCCAGAGTAGATGTAGGAATAATAGGCTCCCCTTGAGTGGTGATGAGCTCATCAATGGTAAATGTGGGCTCTAGATCTTGAGTGGTAGGGGCTGGAACTATGGAGGGGCTAGGATCAACTGGAATAGATGGATAAGGTTTGGGAGATGTAGAATGTGGTATCCCAAAATGTGAAAGAAGTGTGTCAAACTTCTTCTGCATTCTTTGCATATATGACTCTAGTGATCTTCTAAGTTCACTCAGTTCTTCCCTTAGTTCCTTCACCTCCAATGACAACCTAGTAAATGCAAAGGATGAGGATCTAGGAATGGTGGCTACAAGTGGAGCCTATGAAGATAATGAGGTTTGCACTATTATAGGACTACCTCCTTCTTGTTTGTCCTCTCTCTCCTCTAGCTCATCCTCCCCTTGAGAATGAGTTCTCTCATCTCCTTCTTCCTCTTCTCTAGTTTCCCTCCTCCTCTTCCATTTCTTTCTCATGCTTGGCATTCTACTCTGCTAAGTAGTCTGACTGCCTTACTTACATTCTCTTAAGTAGAGTTTCACCAGCCAAATCCTTCTTGTAATTAGACATGTGCAAGTAGGACTCTCTCCTTCTAGTGGTACTTAGAAGTTGTGTAAATATCTTTGTTGGCCAAAATCCATAAGGTACCACATGATCGATCCTTTGAGGTATGTAACTGAAGGTTGTAAATATGACTTGGGGAAGGATCACCTTCTAACATGTATATTGTTGGCTCCAAAGTGCTTTGAAACCACTTGTTACGCCCTAAAGGTAGGTTCTATGGCCAAACAGGAATCCAAGTACGATGAGGAAAATATATAGGATGTGCAAGTGCAGAAAATAGATAGTAGTGGAAGCACACAAAGTAATAAGAATACAAAGATTTATAGTGGTTTGGGCCCCCTTAGTATCTACTACACTCTCCAAGGTTTCCTCAACCTCAGGTTCCACTATACCCATGTGGAATTACACCTCCCTTGATTTGTAGAGCTAACCAAGAACTCTTACACAATTGGTTTTACCAAGCTCATTAACAACTCTTACAAACTAGTTTCCCATGAGCTAACCAAAATCTCATACACACTAGTTTTCCTTTGAGCTCACCAGCTACTCGAACAACATTGGTTTTCCAAGAGCTTACCAATAAACTCATACAATCTAGTTTTCAGAGCTAACCACCAACTCTCCCTTTCATACAAATGTGTATAGATAAATTGCCTTTAACTAGGCCTAAATGTACACAGAATTAATGTCATGCCTTGCCTTCCGAGGTGTGACCTTAATCATTTTCCTTTATTTCCACTATAACTTCCTTACTTTTAGGGTGGGTGTGCCCAAATAACATTCTATTACTTCTATAATTTTCATTATTTTCCCTCCAATTTTCCTAATTTTAATGAAATTTTTGCTAAAAATTTGGTAGGGTCTACCCTGTATTTTCAAGATTCAAAACTTAATATACATTATCATATAATTTTCTAATATCCATATCAATAATTTCTAATCATGAATAAACTAAAATTCCAACAATTATAATCCAAATCATAAATCATTACACTAGCCCGACTTACCTATAACCCAGAACCTGCTATACTCCATGATGACAATAATATAATCCAATTTCGTATTCACATTTTTCACTATTATGATATGTTATTCTCTTTTACATAGCAGAATACATTTCTACTTAAAATAATACTATTACAATTATAAATGAATAGAAATTCCAATTTCTACCAAATATAATAAATACTACAAACTCAATTGACATCTTCCATAGCTCCCTTACATGACCTATCCACTAAAAATTTAATTAAGAAGGCATGAGTCTGGGCAACTTAGTAAGTAGGCATATTAGAATAATAATAATAAATAATCTAGAACATAATATAATCACATTTAGAACATGTAAAATCATTCCCAACTTTCACATTTAGTACAATATTCTTTCCATTCCAATCAAAAAATTCTCAACATCACAAAATACAATATTATTCATCATCTTATAATATAAACATTCATTCCTAAGCAAAATTACGGGATACTCTCTATACCCCTCTAATCAGGCATTCATATGAAACTTCATTTACTTAAGTATATGAATAAGATTATCCCCAACAATCACATAATCTTACCATAACAAAACACCATTTCATCCTAAGGGATGCCCATTATCCCTAATAAACCAATTAACATCAATTTTAAACAAAGATGAGATATCTACTATCTCCAGTCAAAACACACAAGCCCGGAGATAAACAAACGGGATATTTCATATCACCATTCATTTAAAATGAAAAAGGGGCCTAATTACCTACTCATAAATCATGATACTCTCCTCAAGCTCCATGGCTTTTCATCCTTCTTAGATGATCCTAGATAGATCAATAATCCCATTCATTTATAAACATAACTTGAACTGATTTATTTCAAACCAATGAATTAGATACTATGATTGACTTATTACTAAACCCATATACTTCTCAAAGCATAATTGCATACTCATCAATATATAATAAAAAAACCAACATATTCAACATCTAGGTAACCTTTGCAACATATCAGTTGAACTCTAAGTACATCCCAATTCACTATCATTCCAATGTTATACCTAGAATAGTTTCTCATTGAAGCATTTCATCAAACATATACTAATTGTTGGTACCATGTAAATGAATAGCTCAAGAGGGGAGGGGTGAATTGAGCATATAAAAATTATAACCAAATAAAACTTGATGAGCCAAGAGGAAGTAGTGATGTAGTATATATGTAATTTCCATGTTTGATTGTATAACTATTTCACTTCCAAGTTTAACTTCTCTTAGCCATTCCTATGTCAAACAAGTTGTAATGTGTGTGTGATGATGTGAGTTATAACATTATGTTTGATGAAGTAATGCAGGATATAAAACAATTGCACAAGCAACTAATGAAGTGCATGAAGGATAAAACAAGCAAGCAAACTCACACACACACACAATCAACACAATTTTTATAGTGGTTTGGGAACCTTGTCCCTGTCCGCTCTTCCAAAGACATCAAATCATTGTGCCTTGGGTTCCAATATATCCCATATAATGGAAGCACACTAGTGCTCCTAGTACTCTTCTAGATTCCATCTCTAGGGGGCATAAATAGTATTCATAATACTCTTCTGGATTCTAGCTCTAGGGGGCATAGACATAGTATTCCCAATAATCTTCTGGTTTTACGAACTCACCAGAAAACTCACTAGTTTCAAAGATCACCAACAAACTTGTTAGTTTTCCCAAGCTCACCAACAACTTATACAGTGTGGTTTTCTGGAGTTCACCACCAACTCACATAGCTGATTTGATAGCACTTTTTTTGTACATTACATTGCCTCTTTTCTTAGGCTGATTTATAAAAAGATTAAGCTCATATATAAAATGACATCTCATTGAAGCTCACTAGATATCAATGCTCCAGGTATACGATTATGATAAAACTTTTAGCCTCATTATCTATCAGCGTAATGGAGATTGTTTATCTAGGAGCAAGCATAGTCTGATTGAGAGAGATGATACTTGTTTAAGCTCTCTTCTTATTTTTCTCTTAGCTTCCTCAACCTTTTTCGTTGACATTGCACCACCTTTATAATGCTTCAAAATTTCTATCCATTGGAGTTAGTTGACTTTCTTTTAAATGTTGAAGACCATTTCGATTTCCCCTATTGAAAAGTTGCCTTCTTGAGAAACTCATTTGTAGCTGGAAAGCCTGCAACGCCGTTTCTTGAAGAAGATGCTTTTTCAATTTTAGCAAATACTGGATAAAGACTTTGCTATTTGATTGACTCTTTCAATAGTTTGGAAAGATGCTCTCTAAGCCTAAGTATTGCAACCTTTATTAGAGTGTAGATTGTTTTTTTTTTAAATTTTCTTTCCATCTTTAGCTAAGCTCGATTTGTCCGATCTGCTTCATAGAATCTGCTTTGAATTTTGACTAGAGAGTGCAGTTGATGATGCTTGGTACAGGTGGCTTCTACTTTTTATGATATGTCATATTTCATCTAATAACTTTGTCAGATCATGTCTTGAATTTGTCTCTTGTAAGTAATAGACAAAGTAACTCTGAGTAGATCCACATGATAGACCACTTCATCATTGTTAGAGACCATTGTAGCAATTTACTTCATCTTCTAGTTTGTTTGTTATAAGTAACAGATGCATTATAGAAGCGTAGATAAAGTTTCTCTTCTTCATTGTTCATGGAGGATGGCATTCTTTTGATAGATGAAGTTTCCTTCATTAAGTGAGTTGGCTTCGTTTGTTGCTTTGTCTGTTGTAAGTGGCAGATGATCTTTGTGGCGCGAACAAAGATTCTTCAAAATAGACGAAGTATCCTTCACCAATCAAAGTCTTCTTTTTATTAGATGAAGTTCCTTTATCTATTATAAGTGGTAAATGATTCTTCTTGACAGACAAGGTTTCTTCCTTGATAAACAAAATGTACTTTATCTATTGTTTGTTTGTTGAGATCAGCAGACGAAGTTGTAGCTTATAGACAAAGTCTTCCAAATGTTTTGTCTGTTATCTTGTCTATCATTCATGATAGATAAATTTGTGGCATGCAGATAAATTCTCCTTCTAGTTGCTCATATGATGGATTGTTTGTTAGAAGTAACAGACGACTCATTTAGGCATTGACAACTTGCTTCTTTAAAAGTTATCTAATGGCTTTGGCTGTTGCTAGTGGCAGGAAACTCTTATAGGTGAAGATGGTAGACAAAGTTTTCTTCTTTAGCTGCTTTGCCACTTCTACTTTATCTTCTAGATTTTCTGCAGAGATTGTAAATAGGTTCCTTGGCCTCTTCAGTTTTTAGATGAGCGTTATATAATAGACATATACTTGAGTAATGTTTTCTTCATTTTGGCTTATTCATTTATTTGATTTCTGCTCCATTTTGTCTTTGCTGCTACAAACTGAATTCATCTTTGTGTTGCTGACAGGTGTTGATTATAATAAGTTTTTCTAACTTATCCATGAAATGATTTGTTTGAATCTTCTTGAGGCAGATGCTATCTGACATTGACTTTTTCTTTAGAAAATTTACTTGATCACTCATCAAGGATTGAGTTTCATGACTATAGTTTTACTTGATGGCTTCTTTTCAAAGTTTCAGTGCCATTCTTTATGATCATTCTTGTCTTCTTTCGGTCAGTGGATTGTGCTTGCTAATGCATTCGCTGTGTACGCCATTCACTATGTTCAAATTACTTATATGTTTATACCTGTTTCTGCAACACTTGGGAACACTATTGTTAGTACCCCACAAGTTCACTCATATGTTGTTTCTCATCATCAAAACTTGATTGATTACCACATGCACCATTTGATTCAACACTAATACTTTGTAAGTTTATGATTTCCCATGCTTAAATCATTCCAAAAACATCACAATCAACTAATTAAGCATTTTTCCATAGCAATAACATCTAGATCATAAATTTCCCCAATTACCAGCATTCACAAAACCCTAAACAATGCAAATCATCATGTTTTATACCAAATCAAGTTCAAAAGTAGTCTAATTCATGCCTTAATCAATTTCCCCATGATTATTACTCATAAGGTACGAAATCGGGGCCAAATCACTATTCATCTTCCCAAAATTTACAATTCACAGTTATTATAAAACCCTAGCTGAACAAAATCATCAATTCTTGGGCATAATTAAGTTCCAAAGCATCCTTAAGTAGGAATAAAACATTTTCCCCACGGTTTCAACACTAAAATCCATCATTTTTCCCAAAATTCCATAATTCCCAAAACCCTAGTTTACATAAATCTAAATTTGGATGGGGAAAAGTATCTTACCGTGATATTCAAGCATGACTTCCTCCCATGGATAAGAATTAAAGCCCAAATTCAAGCATGACTTCCTTCCATGGACAAGAATTTAAGCCCAAAACTCTACGTAGCACGCTTTGTTTGGAAAAAATCTGATTTATCTTCTTCATTCACCGTCTAAACCAAAGAATTTTTTGTTGGAAAGTAAGATTGATGGCTTTTCTTTTATAAACATGATTAATCCTAGCCAAAATCATGTAAAACAAGCTAGGAATATAGGTTTTGGGTGTGGAGAGAAAAAAAAACAGAATAGGGCTAAGAAGAATGGAACATTCTTTCTCAACAAGTTGAATTTCCAACTTAAAACCATGACAGGTATTGTAGCCCTGAATTCTGGCCGTGGCGCCAAAAACTTCTCTGCGCCTATGCCTCATCATTGATTGGTGCTGTAGCACTAGTTTGTTGGCCCCCTTTTCCTTCATGTGTTTTCCTCCAAAATGTCTCCCTTTTTCTTCATATATTTTTACCATAATATTTTTGATAAAATTCCAACATCAAAAGAGCTTTTTAATCTAATTTTTATACATCATAAAAATACACAAAATTTTCCACATATAAGTCCAAATCATGTCCAAATACATTGCCTCATTAATTAATAACCTTATTCACAAATTCATGATTCATTATCCTATATGATGGAGCAAAAATTTTTAATAAAAACAATTACGATGTATTCCAAGACATCATTATATAAAAATTAACACCCCAGGTGTTACAATTAAGCTCAAAAATAATGATAAAATAGTAAACCTCACTGTGCTTTCATTCTCATCTGAAGTGAAAAGATGTAGCTTTGAATAGTCTGAACATTGAAGCTTGTTGGAGAGAATGCACATTCTAGGATCTTGAATTCTTAAAATTGATCTTTGTTATAATGCACTCAAGAGTCTCGTTCTTTTTCATTTGAACTTTTATTTATACTCTTTTAGTCATTAATTATTACTTTTATCAATTTTTTGACTATTGTAAATTATGTTTTTTACACTCAATGTAATTTGCCTTATAAGTGTACTTCAGAACTTCTAAAGTTAAACTTTAAAACTTTTGAAAGTCGATTGCCTATCAGTTACCATTGTCATATTTAACTTCAAAGCTTCTGAAGCTCTCTTTCAGATCTTTTAAACTTTGGCTCAGTTTGAACTTTATTCCAGCAATGCATTTCAAATCATCTAAAGTTCATCTTTCAAGCTCTGAAGTTCCTTCTGAACGCTAACATTTCCAACGGCTACTTTTTTCCTTTTGAAGCTTCTATTCACAATTCAAAGCATGCTTAGAAGAACTTCCTTGCTCCTTAATTAACTTTAGATTGTTCCTTCTAACCTCTGAAGCATTGACTTCTTCCTCTAAGCACATTCCGAAGCTCTCATACATAGCTTTCAGATTTTTTGATGACTTCCCATGTTTTGAACTTAACTTTTGAGATTGTTAGAATTGAAGTTTACCTTTGAAGCTTGTGTCCACCATTTGAAGCATACTTTGAAGCTTCTGCCTCCTTTTGAAACTTCTTCTTCTCACTGAACCTTCTTCTTCTTCTTCCTTCTAATTTAGAATACTCCCTCTGAAACTTCTAAATGTAATTTTTGAACTTCTGAAGCTTGTTTTGAAGCCTTCAAAAGCCCTCTGAACATTGCTGCATCCTTTGAAAGTTCCATCTGAATACAAAATCTCAGCACGTAATACATCATTAGCTTAATTCCAACCATAAATAAGTTTTGTTAATCATCAAAACTCAACACCTAGGTTCAACATATATATTTTTCACAAATTTCTACCTCACTATTTTTGACCTACTCAATCCCACCTAATTTAGGACTTACCATTGCCTCTAGTACCTTTCTCAACATTCTCAATTTGAGGGTAAGATATCTTGTCCTAATATATGTGTCTAAACTAGTATAAATAGTGCCTGTGGACAAGATGTTGAAAATTTCTCCTTTAGCAACCCATCCTCATCTTCTTCACATGGAGTGCCTAGGATTTCTCCCAAATGCTCTGATGGAGATGCAAGAGCTGTGCTAAGTTTCATTTGCACCCCCTTCACCATGGAAGTATAGTCACTGGGTTTTTAATTGAAATAGAAGATAAGGATTAGTTCTCTATAGATAGGTACATCAGTAGATGAGTGTATCATAATCCAACAATTCACTCCATGCTTGATAGTTTATCATGCTTCTAATATTTGACTTGCATCTATCAAGGAAATCTAGCTCTATTTTCTTTTTGATGTGTACTGGTTTCCTAAGCATTGAAGTATAAAACTTAAATTTTAGATCCTCCCTTCAAAAGTAATATGCTGGCAAGTCTCTGGGTCTAAATTTAGCTATGGGGACTTCCTTCCATCTACTTCTTCAAGAAGAGTTTTCAAAATAAATAATTTTTCCCCTTCTTCATTCCTTGCCATATTTACTTCTTCCACTGCTCTCTCATTCTCATGCACTAGGGTAGGGTGATGGGGATTACCTTGGGATTCACCTTCAAAGTGAACCCTTCTAGGGCTAGAATTAGCTCTAGATGTGGAGGGTTGGGAAGTGGAACTCCTCTTGTTCTTGGCCCTTTTAGCCATTTTTAGGTCTTGGAAACTACCACTTTAAGAGCCATGGGAAATGATTTACAGTGTGGGGAATAGGGAAATTAGAGATATTGAGGGAAGATGAAGATTCAAGAGTGATTAGGATCGCAGACAAAGTTCTTTCGCATAATAGGTGGTTGGGAATGTGAAAATAGAGTGAAAAATGAAGCCAAAAAGACATGTAGGGTTTTGTCTTTCAAATCGCTAGGTGGCTTGGACATAGGTGCCTTAGCTATAGACCCTAGGGACCATGTGGCTTTACTCCTATAACTTTCTTGCCGTGGCAAGGGATTGCTGCCCACCTGTTTTTCATTAAAATTTTTTCCTATTGTCTCATTCCCAATTTCCCTTATTTAACCACTTTAGTTTCCTCTTTTTTTACTTTGTTTAACCTTGATTCTAATCTATTATTCCCATCCATTCATTAAAATGCTTCGGTAAACAATACTATCCCATTTATATCATGTGCTGAGTTCATAACCTTTAGTGAAGTTCATAATACTTCACATGCACTAAATTACTTCCCAATTATATTTATTTCTTTCATCCATACTTAATTCTTCTTCTTTCCAAACTTCTCACTACATAATTTGTTTGGTTTGCACATGTCTAAAGTATAATAGGCTAACTTTATCCAAAATTAACTCATAATACAATTGAACATTATCAATAATGAAGGATCCAAATTTTAATAGAAGTACTTAAGCAAATAAACCTTCTTACCTTGTTAATACACCTTCTCTTTAGTTGTAATTTATGTATTTCCAAAATTTCCTTCATAATTCAAAAATCCTACATTTAAACATATGGTTCATGAGCATTCAATTGCATTCACTGTCTATAGAGAATAGTCACTATAGATTTTGTTCTAGTGTTATAACACTACCTTAATTAGGGTTTTGTTAATTACTTATCTATAACTCAACTAAGACGTGATTATGGATTCATTAACAAAAGTTAAACATGATATATGACTCTTAGTGCTATTTCATCAAACACTTATAGTACAGTTTTTAAATTTCTATATACTTGTCATCCACAAGTTAAGATTTCTATCCCAGACTATGCATAGGAAGATATTAATAGAACTTATACTATAATTACAATTCAATCATCCATTCTATTACTCAACTTATGTTTTCCCTAAACCCTAACTTCTCAATTATGAAGATTTACTTTAAAAATCCAAAATTCAGAAATTCTAGCCACTAGAAACTATTAGTGGATGATGGAAATTGCTTACCACTTACTTTACTCCAACTAAAATCCACCGAATCAAGTTGTAAGATGCAATCCCAATTCGATCTTCAACCCCCATGATCTCAATCTGCTGAATTTAGTGTTTGCTTGATATTGGGTGTTGCTGAACTGATTATCATTAACTTTCCCAACTTAATTTGTCAAATCCCATGTGAAATAGAGTTTTCTAAAACTTGGGGATGAAATGGGAAGGCTAGAAACATATGGGGTTTAAAGGTGGAGCTGGTGGAGCATTTTAAGCTCCACCCCTCATAGTACTCCAGCGGTGCATACCAGAAGAGACATATGTGGCCCACTTATCATATATTCAGACCTTCTCTAACACTGTAATTTCTTCCTATACACCATAATACTTAATTCATTTGTCACTCCCATCATGATTCTTGCATTTACATTACAAATTATACATATACGGTTCCTTTATACACTATAAAATAGTTCTTCATATTTCAAAAATTTTAGGATCTCACATATAAGCTAAACTTCAAGAGCCAATTCATGTACAAATGAATGTATATTAGAGGTAAAAGATTCTAAATGCACATAATGATAGAACATACAAGGATTTAAGGTTTAATCATCATACCTATACTTACCTTGCCTTCATGACCTTTGGTTCCTTTGAACATTGTCTCGTCTTTATACAGCATGAAAGAACCATCTATCTCTTGGTGGAGCTTAATATTTTCTCTTTTCTTCATCTTCTTTCTTCAGTTTTGAGCTTTCTTGGTGAAAAGGGATCATTTATATTCTTGATGGAAGAACACTTCTTCTTCTGCTTTTTCCTCCTTATTGTTAACCCCCTCTTTTATATTCCTTCTTCCTTCTTAACTAGTTTTAAACTTTCACTTTCAAGAAAGAACCCTCCTTCATAGATTTGGCTTTCCTCATTCTTTTCTTCCCTCAGAAATCTCTCTTTTTAGTCTCTGCTTCATTGTTTGCCAAATCCTTTTACTAAATCTCAATCTCTTCTTGAGATTTCTCCCCCTCAATCAGTGACAGTTCTTTAATTGACAATTCCTCTACTTTGATAGATTCTTCATTTTTCTGCTCTTCTACTTCTTTTGAGGATTGTCCCTCCTTTTGTTCTTTTTCTTTTTCACTCAAGTCAATCTCAATAGAAGAGTTAGTTTCATTTGAGTGCAAATCTATTTGCCCTTTAGACTTCCAAGATTTCCTTTGTAGTTTTACAAGCTACGACATATTTGCTTATGGTAGGGTAGGGAGCATGAAGTAAGGCATTCATAGCCTTTACATTTTCTTGCCTTTCTCTCTCATCGTCCTCATTTGTGCCAATAAAAATATTTTTCCAAAGCTAAATATCATTGGCCATCAAATATATTTCCATCCTCCTCTTCCATTAGGCAATTTATCCATCAAAATATGGAAGATGGGTAGTGGAATGTCCTTCAATGGACCTGAAGGACGATGACATTGGGTTAGCCATATGGATCACTATAATTGTTTATGTAGCCTGCTCTAATACTACTTATAGGTCCCTATGGGTCTCAGCTTAACCCAAAAGGCGAGGGGTAAATTGGATTTACAAATTTTTTTTGCTTTAACCCTTAT
>JAYJMB010088027.1:5011-17855 GCA_036873735.1 Pouteria campechiana
CAACTTAATTTCAGAAGTTATTCTCTTAAAACAACTTTCATCTTTCTTTTTCCACCTGCCTCAAAAGAAAATATGATATAGAATTATATGTTTGACTTTTTATAAACTTAATTTCAACTCTTGGGAATTATTCTCTTAGAACAACTGTCATCTTTCTTTTCTCACCTGCCTCAAAAGAAAATATGAGACAGAATTATCTTGATAAGAATATGATATTCCTCTCATATAATATGTTTGACTATAAAGATTTACATGACAACCTAACCTGTTGAGCCATGTGCTGGCTTTTAATATCTAACCTACCCTACTTTCTTCCTCATACCTGATACTTAACTGTTTCCAAAACTGCTCATTCAACTGTAAATTAAAAACTAACCTAATATGAAAATCAACTAAACCATGTCGGTATATGAACTTGGAAGATTTAATTAGGCGAATTTTTCATCGCTATTATTTTAAGGGTGCGTATGAAATTTTATACGTTTTGGAGGTAGGCTATATTCAGGTTGAGTTTGGACAGAATTTCCCTGTAGATGTCACTGAAATTGAATTTCTTAAAACAGGCAATATATATAGGACTAGTGGCTGACGATCCATGATGAAATGAGTGACTTTTGTTAGTTAGATGCTTTAGCTCATCTTATTTAATTGCAATCGTGTCTTAGAAACCAATCAATCTGTTTCAATAAGAACTAATTAAAAACAAATCCTTAATACGAATTTTACGTTGTAACTGAAATCAGTGCAAATTATTCAAATGACTCCAACTACATATGCCCTAGATCATTCTCAACGCTTTAGCAATCATTCATTGTTAAATGTTGGTATGGGCAAAAATTTGCTTGAAGGCTTGGAGTATATGTAAGTTATATGAGTGGAAAAAACCTCTTAAGCTGATTAGTCATTTTGGGATGAGACTATCTCATTCTACATGATGATAAAGCAATATCCAAGTTCATTTAAATTTTGTTGTAGTATATATGGATTGTATGTGTTTGATAACCATTTGAGGTGGAATTGGTCCATTTAACATTGAGAGAGAGAGAGAGAGAGAGAGAGAGAGAGAGAGAGGTGGGTGGGCAGGGCAAGGCTTTTTGGATGGCCAAAAAATCAGGATCACTTTCTTCAATTTCAGGGCTGATATCCTAAAAGCTGTAAATGCCAGCCATTGAAGTCAACAGCTGGAGTGAGGATCAAGGCAGCTGAATTTGAGGCCCCATGTTTTTAATGATTAATGGGGATCAGTCAACACTGAAATAAAATAATAGGACATGACCACCCATCAGTTTTGGCGGATCAATGGTTTGTCAAATGGTGGTGGGTATTTCATGTTGCATCTAGTAAAATACAAGACTACTAAACAAATCATGAGAAATGATTGAGTGAGCCCAGATTAGGGCAAAAGCTATCCTACTACCAATTGTATTAGAGATAATTTCAGAATCTGATAGACCTATCTGGACTGTCCATTCTTTCCACTTGACATCTCATTTATTTACATTCTACACTTAATCTTATCGCTCCATGAATTCTAACCATCTGATCAACAGTTTGTAAATTGAATTCTCCAGATTCACCAGATAAATATAGGCTCACGAAACAATTCATATGGTTTATCCAACTTCAAATGTTGCATAACCATATATATGTCGAGAGAGAGAGAGAGAGAGAGAGAGAGAGAGAGAGAGAGAGAGAGAGAGAGAGAGAGAGAGAGAGAGAGAGAGAGAGATGCATCCCGTGAAGATATCATATTCCTCATCATGGGTTTCTCTAATTCAGAGTATGAACCACATTCCATTTTGTTAATTCATTAAATACTGGTCAATAAGATGGTTAGAATTGGACCGTCTACATAAAAGTGCACGAATTATCGGACTGGGAAGGGCGGACCACGCCCCACTTTTACCTTGCATACCTAACATGCAGCATAGCTAGAAAAATCCAATGAATATTACATGCATCGGGAACAAATATTATAACTAATTCCAATTATTTCTTCTTTTAGGCATATCTGCATGCTTGGATAAGTGGGGAAAAAAGTGTAAAAGAAAGTGCGATGAAAAGAGACTAAATGACATGGTAACTCTACATGATAAATATAGAGTAAAAGAGATTGACCCAAGAGAATGAAACAAAGAAATGATGATTAAAAATAAGAAATAAATGAAAAATGTAAAAATAATGATAATATCTAGGCAATGTGATAAAAAGAAAAAAGAAAGATAAGAGAATAATTGAAAAAAAACATAAACATAAATGAAACAATTATGTTGTTTGGTTGAAGAATGTAGTGCTGATAAGGTGTGGAAGAGGATGTAAAAGTAGGTATTACATCCACTTCTTATTCAGAGCATGCTCGTTCATATACAAAAGAGATTTAACAGGGAATATAAAAGAGAAATATACAAAACAAGTGTAAAAGGGAACATAATAAAATATAGATCGACTTTTTATTAAAAAAGAATAAAAATAATTTTTAAAAATAGAATTTTATAGGTAATCACAGATGGTTTAATGTCATATCACATACGATAGAGGTTATTCTGGTATTTTTATATTATTTAATAGACAATAAATACTCTTTTGCAAATTTAATTCTCTATGTTGTAATATTGCAAATCAGCATATTTGTCGTTTGATATTGCAGATAAAGGCCAGTAAATTTGAGGTATTATAATCTAATTCTCATAAGATTTAAAAGGTGTGCATATTGAATCTTTTAATATTGCAATTTAAACTCTCAAATTAGGGGAAAAAGTTTAGGGTAAAAAGTTTAGTATCCAGGGTCTTGAAATTTATTGAGTTCAAACTGCAATATCAAAACAATAAGTATACTAATTTATGATATTACAAACTTAAAAGAATCTAATTAATAAGTACCCCAAAATAAGGGGACACTTATTGTATTAGTTTTGCTTACCAAAATTACCTGTTAGTGTTTGATGCAAGCCCCCTGAAAACAGGGGTAGCCTTGTCATTTCCAAGATTACCTAAGCAATTTGTATTTTCATCTATCTCCTGGCCTAGCTTTTTCAAGATTTCATAGGGAATCGATATTTACATTTGTGCCTTCTTCGTATAGCTTAATGGGAATATATTTAGTCATATGAGTCACATAAAAAGGATACTTTGCCACCGTTTTACGTATGTGTAAGAGGGTGGTGGGTTGTCCACCTTTCATATATTTCAGACCCTCTTAATACAAAGTTCAACCCAAAGACACCCATTTGTGCTGAGGAATTAATCAAAATATATCATGCTTTCTATCTCACTTTCTAATTGTCTTGGAGGGATTAAGCTTTTGATAAGAATAAGTCGACAGTATTAAAAGCATTGAAAAAGCTTTACTTTGGTTATCTTTTAAAGCTTAAGTCAGAGGATTTCCATCTTGAACCATGAACGTGCTTAGATGATTAAAAATGCTAAGGAAAATAAAAACAAAAGATGCAAATAATTTCAATACTATAGGAGACACTGTGAACCATAAAATGATTAAAGATAAAATAGACCAAAAATAACAATTAAAAGTGTAGCTATAAACAAAGAAGAGACGATATTTTAATACCTGTAGGATAAGTAAAGATTATGTTCATTTATTAATTATATGAATATTGCATTTCTATGCTCATTTCCAACTCTTGCTAAATGGGCTCATATGGAAGGAATTGTATTTTAAAGTTGATCTGGGATGTAATTAATTCTCAATAGTTAGACCCATTCAAAACTTTGATAAACCCCAGCTTGGACAGCGGGGGTTTAATACAAAGTGCTTTGAACTATGATCTATAAAGTTAAAGTGCTATTATAGTGCATTGACTTTTAGCAAGTGGATGGGAGATTTGATCTGTAGCAAGATTCCTAATTCTAACAGAAAGCCAAGCACGTGAAACCTATCTCAAACTTCAATAGTTATAACTAATAACTTGAATATGTAAAGAACTTGCTCAAACTCAAGGAAACATAAATGTTGCTACTTTCTAGAGGCATTTTAAGGTGCAGATTAGTTGAATGGAAAATGGAAAGAAATGAAGAGAAATAAAAAAGAAATCATGCAAACAATAGATGATATCAGCTATGAAAAAAATAAGTACAAATAAGGCAACAGTAACCATGTGAAATTAATGACATTAGGCATTTTATTATTATGATGACTTGGACCTATGAACACTTCCTTTTTAACCATCCATGTGAAACCAGCAATTGATTGACTAATATGTGGCTTTGTGACTGTGCTTTTCAAGGCATCTACCGTCCATAATGTGCCCCTAAAATTCGATTGTGCCACGATGACATTCTGAGAATGGTGGTGAACTAGCACCTCAATATCTTCGCTTCAAAGAGAAGAAAAATGATGGAAAAAAAAAAAAAATACAGTAGAAGAAGCTGCTCGGCTACTTCTAGCCAGCTTGTCATGTACTGGCATGCAATGCAATCCTTGCCTGCATTGTTTGCCTCCCTTATCGTACCATCATCTCTCTCTCTCTCTCTCTCTCTCTCTCTCTCTCTCTCTCTCTCTCTCTCTCTCTCTCTTCAATGCAGCGTAACATGCATAAACAATGTCTTCTTTTTCATTTCTATCTGTCTAGCTAGCTTCGTGGGTCTCCCACTTTTTCTATTATTTTTGCTTTTCTATCTGTCTAGCTAGCTTCGTGGGGTTCTCTCACTTTTTCTATTATTTTTGCTTTGATGCATTGACAGCGACAGCTCTCTCTCATACTGTTTTGACCTTCATTGCTAGCAATACAGACATACGGCATTGTTCTGAATCAAATCTACGGTCCCTCCTTTCCATTGCTCCCCAAACCTTATATATTTGGAGCTTGCTTCCTCACACCTTCTGTCTGTTCTTCTCTGGTCCCAGTGATTGGATTGCCTCAAGGGTTGTCTCCTTTGGATTCTTACAATCTAAAGTTCTTTTGGAATTTCATCTTTGTGGGTGCTGAGTTTTGAACCTTCATTGCATTGTCTGTGCTGTGGTTGCCTTTCTTTTTCTCACCCCTCTGTTTTCAGCATTTGGGTTTGCGTTCTTAGGCAAAAATCTACTATTTTCTTATCTGGTTATCTGCCATTTTGGTTCTCCTGTTGTTTCTTGTACGCTGGGAAGCTTTCTAAGCTCCGTTATGCCTCTATTCTTAATCTTTCTCTCCAATTGACCCAAAAGTTCTTGTCGCTTGATTTGAGCGTTAGGAGTTGGGTTCAATCCATTTGGTGCTCAAATCATGTAATGCTTGATGATGGTTGATAGTTTTGGGATTGCTGCTGTGTTACGTTGATTTACAAATACAACGATGATGGCCCTTGATCCGTAGCTCCCATTACTCAATCGTTTCCAGTATTTTGCATCCATTTCTTTGAAACTGTTCGGCAAAGCCAATTGGTTGTTTGACTTATAATAAATACCATGGAGGAGACGTTCGTACCTTTCCGTGGAATAAAGAACGACCTTCAGGGAAGGTTGATGTGTTACAAGCAAGACTGGACTGGTGGTTTTAGAGCAGGAATCAGGTATTGGATACTTTCCCTATTGATGTGTCTCTCTAGAAGAATATTGCACTGAAATAGAAGGAAGAATGTTGGGTTTTCTCGAATGACATTGCTTGATCAGTTGGTTTCAGACGTATGATTTAGGCGAATTTCTCATTCTGTTGCATTCGGCATCATTTGTTTGTCTAATTTTAAGTTAAGGTGATATTAGCATTGTAACGCTTTTTCTTGGAACACTTTTCTGTTATTCAGGATTTTGGCTCCCACAACATATATATTTTTTGCATCGGCAATCCCAGTTATATCATTTGGGGAACAATTGGAGAGAAATACTGGTAAATTGACAGTTAAAGTAGATTTCCATTTGTTTTGCCAAACAACACATTCTCATGCAATTGGAAGGGCGACATGCGATTGCCAAATTGGGTATTAACTCATCTCAATGTAGAGAAAATTGTTGCAATGGATGTAGAACCATTTTAACTCAAACACTGATAGATTCCTTATTAATTACCATTTCATATGATTTTTGTTTGGAATTGAATGAGTCAAATCAATGTTCAAAGAGCTAGTCTCTTATAATGAGTAGGCAGCCTTTAGAACTCAGTCATTTCTTTATTGAATTATTGCACTTAAATTTAGCATACCTATGTCATGTTTGGTCCTACACACTTATGCTGCCTTTTATGCAGATGGGATTATAACTGCTGTTCAGACATTGGCTTCCACTGCGCTTTGTGGGGTTATGCATTCAATTATTGGAGGTCAACCCTTGCTGATTCTTGGTGTAGCGGAACCCACCGTACTTATGTACACCTTCCTGTTTAACTTTGCAAAAGATAGACCAGATCTGGGGCCAAAGCTGTTTCTGGCATGGACTGGGTGGTATGATATTTGCTGGGATTTAATGACAAAATAGTGATAATTCTATATGAGTGATATATCAGAATCGAAGAAGCTTTCACTTGGTCTTTTCTCCTTTTTATTTCACCACAAGTAATTTCGTCATCTGGATGGGCAGGGTATGCGTGTGGACAGCATTGTTGCTATTCCTACTGGCTATCTTGGGGGCCTGTTCCATTATCAATAGGTTTACTCGCTTGGCAGGCGAACTTTTTGGCCTACTTATTGCAATGCTCTTCATGCAGCAGGCTATCAAAGTAAGGAGTTAAGTGCTTATTTGCTTCATTATTTTGACATCTTCCCAGTCAGTCCCTGAAAACTTGAATTTATTTGTGGCATTTTCTACTATTGGAGGTGTTTGACTAGCTTTTTAATTCAACCAAAACACTACTAAGGTCACTTAAAAAGGAAAAAGAAAAGGAAAATGTTCATTTTAGAAATTCTTTCCTATCAAGAATAAACAAATACAAAAGTTACTGTTAAAGCCACCATTCTTTCTGCTTCTATTATTTGAGAATTTCAGCCAAGCAAAGGTGGTTGCTTCTGGGTTCATAAACTATTCTGAAATGCAATTGGATACCTTTCTTATCATTTCACATTCATGGAGTATGGCATATCACTAATTCAAGGGTTGGCTGTAATATAGGGGCTCGTGGATGAATTTCGCATACCTAAACGAGAAAATCCAAATTCAATAGAGTTCATACCTTCATGGAGGTTTGCCAATGGAATGTTTGCATTGGTTCTGTCATTTGGACTTCTATTCACAGCATTAAGAAGTCGAAAAGCAAGATCATGGCGGTATGGAACTGGTAATCATCACTTATATAATGGAATTTATTTCTTTGAAGTTAAGGGAATTTCATCATGATGTCAAAAATGATGTAAAAAAGAAGTGACATTGGAAATTTTATTAATCGATGCAAGCTTTTGATTCTCATGTAGTCATAATGCTATGAATTCTGCATACAGGTTGGCTTCGAGGCTTAATTGCAGACTACGGAGTGCCCTTGATGGTCCTTGTCTGGACTGGTGTTTCCTACATACCATCAGGCACTGTTCCAACGAGAATTCCAAGGCGACTTTTCAGCCCAAATCCATGGTCGCCTGGTGCATATGAGAACTGGACAGTTGTCAAGGTATGAATTTAGTTCCAGGTGTTTTCACCTTGATAAGTATATCACATCAGTTGACAGTTGAAACTGATGATAAGAACTTAAAATGGCAGGAAATGCTTGAGGTGCCTGTTCTCTACATTGTTGGGGCATTTATTCCAGCAACCATGATTGCGGTGCTTTACTATTTTGATCACAGCGTAGCATCTCAACTTGCTCAGCAGAAAGAGTTTAATTTGAGGAAGCCACCTTCATTTCACTATGACTTGCTACTTCTGGGCTTTATGGTATTAAATACCTCTCCTTCCTATATTTCTCTTTTACACTTTTCCTAGCGAGCACTTGGATGCTGAGCAGAATTGAATTGGTCAACTGACACTAGGTTGGATCCTGGAATCAATTTCAATCCATCCCCTGGTAGAGGGGACCCCCTCGTGAGGAGCTCAACTTTGGTTGCATCTTGAGAAGCCTTTATTTTTATTCTTTTTCGTATTGGCCTGGAGTTACTAATGCTAAAAGAAAAATACAAATATGTTTATGTTGGGTTAAAATGGCTGGTTAATTTTTTTTCAAACTTGGTCTCTAGGTATTGTTTAAAATTTTGTTTCTTCACTGCAGGTCATTTTATGCGGTTTGATCGGAATTCCTCCCGCAAATGGTGTAATCCCACAATCCCCAATGCACACAAAAAGCCTGGCTACTCTTAAGCAACAGGTATTCACATCAAAACATTGATGCATCTTGACGAGTTGGAAGTTACCTTCTGATCCATTGGATGTTCTGGTACAACCTAAAACTACTTAGTTGTGCCTGCAGCTTCTTCACAATCGGCTGGTAGCCACAGCCCGTAAAAGTATTAGCAAGAATGCAAGCTTGGGACAACTTTATGGAAATATGCAAGAAGCTTATCAACAAATGCAGACCCCATTAATCTATCAGGAGCCATCCGCTCGGGTATGAAAGCCTTGTGGCCATTGTCATTTTTATATCTATTAGTTCTGTTAATTTCTTTCTTTACTTTCTGGTTTTTCATGATTGATGTGAGTTCCTTGAGCAGGGTTTGAAAGAGTTGAAAGACTCCACAATACAGTTGGCTTCAAGCATGGGAAATATAGATGCGCCTGTCGACGAATCAGTATTTGATGTCGAAAGGGAAATCGATGATCTTTTACCTGTTGAAGTCAAAGAACAACGATTGAGCAACCTAATGCAGGCAGCAATGGTGGGAGGATGTGTCGCTGCCATGCCAATTCTTAGAAGGATTCCAACATCAGTGCTTTGGGGTTATTTTGCCTTCATGGCTATAGAAAGCCTGCCCGGTAACCAGTTCTGGGAAAGGATATTACTGCTTTTCACAGCTCCAAGCAGGAGATACAAGTAAATTCCATCACCATTTCTGTTACCTATCTTCTTCTGCCCATCTCTATGTTAAATGTCTGGAAGTACCATGGAAAATGAATTGGCAGAAGCTTTCCACCAGTGCAGTATCTGCTGGTTTGTTAGCAAACAAGAAACTCATGAGTGGAAAACTAACCTGCCCAATCGAATTCCATTTCTCTCCCACTGCTCCAAGTGCTAAATTGCCTTGCGTTTTCCCAATTGTTGATTTGGGGTACTTCCTTCTATTGCCTGAAAGTGGTTAGCACCAATGTTTTTATTGCTATTATTATTTACAGTGATCTTTGATCTTCAGAGTGCTTGAGGAATACCATGCAACTTTGGTGGAAACAGTGCCTTTCAAGTCAATTGCCATGTTTACACTCTTCCAGACTGCTTACTTGCTAGTATGCTTTGGTATAACGTGGATTCCTATTGCTGGAGTACTCTTTCCTTTGATGATTATGCTTTTAGTTCCTGTAAGGCAATACATTTTGCCCAAGTTTTTCAAAGGTGCACATCTTCAAGATTTAGATGCAGCAGAGTATGAAGAATCACCAGCTTTACCTTTCAACCTTGCAGTAGCTGTAAGTTCTGCTCAATAATGATTCATTATTAATGTCTTTTGATGGGAATGGATTGTTATTATTCCACCACTTATTATCAGAGGGTTTGATTGCACAAGTTCATAAAAATACAATTTGAACCAAATTTGACTGATTAGTTTGCAAAATTTATTCTATTGGTAGCATCCAGTCTAAACAGAAGTGTTGAGTAAGAGTTCAGGTTGTCTCAATTCATAATGATGACTGATAAAAAAAGAAACTGGTGCATAGAGCTCCTGTACATTGATCTCTGACTTAAATTCCTCTATTGCAAGTAGGACTCGAAATGGTCACAATTTTTATTTTGGAACTTCTCACTTGCATCCAGGCCAGCCATCATAAGTCCCCACTTTTAATTCAATTGCCACAATTTTATTATGCACACTAAAATATTTATGAAAAAATCATTCAAAGTTAGTAATCAAGACATTTTAAAGGATGTCAGTCCTGAATCTGGAAACTGGCTCTAGAGCTCTCTTGATACCTATGATCAGAACAGACACAAAACATCTTATGTTTGTTCTGTCCTTCTTGAGATCCATATAGTATTTAGTGCAAGTGTTATCTTCATCATCATGTTTGACCTTTATGCTAAATACAACAATGATATATAAAATCAAACATGATAAATTTCCATAAAATTTTGAATGAAATTTAAAGAGATTAGTAATGAAAAATGATGATTTTTCATGGTGAGGTAAGATTCAGATGATGCTGATGATATTCATAGCAGCAAAATCAAACACATCCCCACAATGACAACAACAACAACAACAAAATCTTTTTTCTTTGACTTATACTCTTGTATCTCAGCATGAAAGCAGTATGTTTTCAAAACTCATTTGCATCATTTGATCTGCCTGTGATATCGAGAATCTATTTTTCCAATCAGGCATGTCTCAGAAAACGGGCCGATGTTATTATCAGGCACCATTCATCTCTATCAAGGAAATCAGTGGTTAAGATTTAAGTCCATATTTATTTTACACACGTCCACTTCAACAATCAAATTAGTCTTTCTTCTAGCGATAGATTGCAGCGTATTCCACCTGAGAGTTCTCATCATGTTACACAACACATTTTTATTTGCTTTCACCTTTCCCAGTTTTTGCCAACACTCTTTGAAGCCGCTGCTTTTCTTATTTTCTGGTTTGCTTATGCAGATTTGCTGAATTAGGTATTTTTAGCTCATCCTCAGTATGCATTTCCAATTTTCTTTGCAGGACGGAAACTCCGGTATAAGAGCCTTTGCAGAGGGTGGAGAGATCCTGGATGAGATAGTCACTCGAAGCCGAGGAGAAGTCAGACGAATATGCAGTCCAAAAGTAACGAGTTTGACAGCAACCCCACTTGCTGATGTGAAAGGCATTAACAGCCCACATTTTTCTGAGAAAGCATACAGCCCTCGTGTGAATGAGCTGAGACGAGAGCAAAGCATTGGCAGAAGTGGACCACACAGTCCAAGAACATCAAAATTGGGACCTGGCGATAAGGATTCAACTACAAAGTAGCAGGGATCCAAGTTCATCGCATGGTTTCAGTAACAGCCGTAGTTGCCTTGTTCTTAGTTTCCCCTTTAAATTCCTCTTTATGCGTTGGTATTCTGTTGGCATTAGGTGGCATGGTTTGGTCAATGTAGTTCTGGTGTTTGGGCTGTTACTATGTACAACTGTTTGTAGCCTAATCCTTTAAGACCTGTATTGTAATCATTTAACCAAATAAGTAAAATGAGAAAATGCTTAATATATTGTTCTACATGTTTAGTTTTTCCTTTCTATTGCTGGTTTTTCACTAGAACTCCAATGCATGGATTTTAAGACTGAACGAGTCTAGCTAGTCAGCACAAAAACTCGACCGAAAATGTTCAGTTGCCTCTATTCACCATAAACTCACAGAATTGCACCTCAAGACTGGATCATTAGTCATAATAATTGAGTCTCGCACAGGGTGTTCGTAGATTTGAAGTGGATGGAATTGCTATCAGATGTCAAATAACTCTACCCTCAATCATATGGCTTTATTTATCATGGCAATGGGGAATATGATTTCTTTAAGTCTAATCTTGGAATTGAACCAATTACAGCATTGAGTTTAGAAAGGAAGAAACAAAAAGACTAATTATGTTTGCTTTATGTGTCATGGAAATTAGGAATGTGGTTTGGAACTCGTTGTAACATCCAGTTTAGAAAAGAAGAAACAACAAAAACTAATCATTTTTTGCATTTGTCACGTAGGCGGCTGGGGCACATATATGCCATCTCTTGTTCTTGATGCTACACGGCCATTCAGCTTAATCACAGGTGTGGAATTTCTAGAAGAGTAAAAGTTAGCAGTATTTTCTGCTTAAAGTCATTATGTTGAATTTTTTTTTACAAAAGAAAATGAAACCTAAAATCATGTTACCTTAGCACAAACAGAACAAAGAAAAAGTTTCACAGCTCTGATGAGAAATGACTCGAAATGAACATAATCATTCTGAGCTTGTGGTTTTCACAGGCTTGTGATAATCTTTTCATTGTGGCCTTGCACTTAATGATCATTTCTTGCCATTGCTCGTGTGGATAAGCTCAATTGCAATCAGGATGCGGACAACTGAAAGAAACAGACTTGAGTCTCTCTTGCATTTCCTTAGTTCAACTGCACATATATTTTATGAACTCTATAATTTGGATTGGATGAACCACTCGTATTGGTTAGAGAGCAGTCATCAGTCTTCCTTTGCAAGGACCAAACAAGGTGAGTGAATAGATGCTCAACGAAGCCCATGTGTTAAAACATCCATGAAGAATATCCATTTCAGTCTTGATGTAAGAGCATGATTTCCATTTGTTCGAAATCAATTATTGTGTTGATTTCCTAGGTATCTTTACATACTTCAAAGCTTGGGTCATTCTGGTCATTATAAGTATGCCCATGGTCTCCCGCACATATAAGAGTAACAAATTGAGAGCACTAGCATGCGGCTGATATGTGCAAATCCTACATAGGGATATGAGGGTGCCACCTAGGCCAACAGGAGGAAGAGAAAACCAAAGCTATGCAGAGGTGGGTGAGGTTTTCCCAAATCCCATACGCCCCATTAACAAACTCTGTTATTTGCCATCCATAGTCATGAAATTTCATGATATATCATGATCGATAGGTCTAATTAGGTATAGATTATCATGATATTGGTCCAAACGAATGCTTCCTTACCCAACAAGAAAAGATGTGTTGTTGGATCGTCTCTGGATTCTTCATGGCAGCCTACCCATAAGAATCCAGCTATTCATATTATCTGATGGATTTCACAACCAGCAACAGAAACTTTTCCAGACGAAAGGAATTGAGCTGACATGAAATCAAGACAGATATGGGATA
>JAYJMB010088028.1:0-20178 GCA_036873735.1 Pouteria campechiana
ATTTTTAACACTCAATAACACTATAGTGTGATTAAACATGTAATTACTCAAAATTAACACCCTCAGGTGTTACACAATTCACCTTCGAACTCCATGATTCATTTTTGGACATAGCTGAAAGAAGTCTGTTGCATGTTGAACCATTCAAGTCAGTCCAAAATCTTAACTCTAGACACAGGATCTCATATTTGGACATAGTTGAATGAAAATAGACACAAGCTAAATGGTTCAAGTTAGTCTAAAATGTTAACTTCGGATATAGTCGTTCATTCCGAACATTGCAAAAAAGCCTTCAGATTGAAGAACCTACGAGATTGTTTCAAATGGGTAGAAAATCCTGTCAATTCGCTTGCAGTTAATGAACACTATCTTCTCTAATGGAAAGATTTTCAATATCAGTTTAAAAGGAGTAAAGAGAGGCCATTCTAAGAAGTTAAATAAGTTAGGCACATAAGAGCTTATAGGGCATTTACTCAGACATTAATTTTCTTCCAACTCCACAGTGCCAAAAAGTAATCTGCATTCAAAGATCATTCTCTATAATAGCTTAAGGGAGTTTGAAATTCTTTGTATTTATTACAATACATTAACTTCTGCTGCACTTTAATTATGTACAAAATTAGCCTGTGTAGGAGACATTTTTATTTAACATTGTTCTTTGTTTGGGATAGCAAGGGGCTTACTAATCTAGTATAAGTTTGTTGGTGAGCTTTGGAAACTAATGTATATAAGTTTGTTAGTGAGCTTGGAAACCAATAAGTTTGTTAGTAAGCTTTGGAAACTAACATGTGTAAAGTTTGTTGGTGAACTTGTAAAACCAACAGATGATTAGTGGACCCTAAGTGCAGGAAGTGAGGTTGACTCAGAGAGAGGAGTAGGTACCATATTGTGGGTTAAACTTTTATAAAAATACCTGTGCATATTGTGCTTTGTGATTTATTCTTTACTTATTTTAGCACATTGATTTTTAATTTGACCAAAAATTTTTAAAAACCCAATTCGACCCCCCCCCCTCCTCTTGAGCTACCTTAGATCGGGAGCATCAATTGGTATCGGAGCAGGCTTTTGTCCTTGATAATGGAATATTTTAACTACTTGAAGTGAACTTTGTGGCCAACACACTTCACAATGCCCCGGTTGAAGGACAATTAACCACTAGACCCCCATTTTTTAATGTCACCAACTATGGGTATTAGAAAATATGTATGCAAAATATTTTGATAGCTACTAACTACAAGTTGTGGTAAATCATCAAAGTTGACAAGACTATCATAAACACAGAAGATATATATACTGCTGAAGACATTGTATTAGTAGAGAGGGATGCCAAAGCTAAGAATAGCTTCTACTGTGCATTATCACCTTCTGAGTTTGAGAAGATTTTTGCGTGTGACTCACCAAAGGAGATTTGGGACAAGCTAAAAGTTGCACATGAAGGTACTAATTAGGTCAAAGAGACCAAAATTAATATACATGTGCAAGAATATTAAGCCTTCCACATGCAGGACATTGAAATAATATGATAAATGTTTGGAAGATTTGAAAAAATCACTAATGGGTTGAAGGGTCTTGGAGAAAAATATGAAGAATCTAAAATATTGAAGAAGATCTTGAGATCTTTACCAAGACAGTGGATGGCAAAGGTCATAGCAATCCAAGAGGCTAGTGACTTGGATAAAATAAAAGTGGAAGAACTAATGGGTTCGCTTATGACCCATGAAGTAATTATGAAGCAAAAAGCTCCAGAAGAGCCAAAAGGAAAAATAAACATTACTCTAAGAGTTAACTCTAACAATGATTCACAAAGTGGAGCTTCAATGAGCGAAGCTGATGAGAATAATGACATGGTAATGCTAAGAAGAAGATTCAGAACTATGTTCAAAAGGAAAGTTGGAAGCAACTCCAAAAATTTTAGAAATAATGACAAAAGAAAAGATATCCCCACCTATTACAATTGTGACAAATCTGGTCACATGAGTTATGACTGCTAGCCTGATAAGAAGCAAGGGGAGCAACAAAACAAAAAATATAATTCATATTCTAAAAAGAAGAACAACAACAACAATAATAAAAAATTCAAGAAAAAGAAAGCACTTGCTACATAGGACGTGCTAGAAAGTATACTTCATGAAATTGCAAGTGATAGTGAGGAAGACCATGAAGTACATTTCAGTAAACTGTCACCAACAAAAGGAGATCAAGAAGACTAACATTCTGGAATTAGCTTCATGGCAATTCATGAAAATGAAGTAACTTCTAAACTTGAATCTCAAAATTTCTTTGATGAATTAGAAAGTTTATATTCTGATTTTAAGGCTCTAAAAGCCAAGTACAAGGAGATAAAGAAGGAGCTATTGAAAGTAACTAATGAGTACTCCAAATTAAAAGATGAAAATGGAAAGCTCGTAAATGAGCAATGCAACATTCAGGAACTTGAGCAGGTTAAGGCAAAAAATAACACCCTTAGACAGACCTTAGCCTCCACCTTGTTTAGAATGAAACCAAAGACTAAAGGTGGTCAGTAACATAAGAAACAGAACTATAATTCTACAAGAAAACAGAGAACACAATAGACTATGGTTTGGATTCCTAAAAGGTTGTTGAAGTAGTGAATGTAATTTAGTCTCCAAACATTAGAGTAGTCACACCAAAATATGCTGTCACTAACCCCCCTGGACCCATTCTCAGATGGGTACCAAAAATTTAAGCCTGACCTTGTCATTGCAGGTTTGACTGATGGATGTCCAAGCTAAATGTCTTGTTAGTCACGATGAGTCCCTACTATGGTATGAAGGTTGGTAAATGCCAACAAAGATATGATACAAAGATTATACCGAAAAGATGTTGTAGTTGGCTTACTGGAACTGAAATTTGATAAAGGATAGTTGTGTGATCTGTGCATGAGAGGAAAACATGCCAAAGAATCTTTCAAACCAAATAAAGAAGTATAAACAACTAAGTCACTTCAATTGCTACACATGGACTTAGTGGGACCAACTAAAACTAGAAGTCTTGGAGGGAAACATTATGCATATGTCATTGTTAATGACTATAGTAGATATACTTGGGTAATATTTCTTGTATCCAAAGATGAGACTTTTTCATTCTTTGAGATCTTTTCCAAGCGTGTGAAGAATGAACAAAGGTCTATATAGTTGCTATTAGGAGTGATCATAGTGGAGAGTTTGAAAACCATAAGTTCACAACTTACTATGAAAACAATGAAATCTTTCAAACTTTCTCTACTCTAAGAACATCCCAGTAGAATAGAGTAGCTGAAAGGAAAAATAAAACCTTACAAGATATGGCGAGGACCATGTTGAGTGAATACAATCAGCCATAACATTTTTTAGCTAAAGCTATAAATACTGCATGTTATGTTATTAATAGAATTCATACTAGGCCGATACCCAACAAAACTCTATTTGAGTTATATTATTATAAGAAGCCTAGTGTATTATACTTCCATACTTTTGGCTGCAAATATTTTATTCTTAAAAATGGAAAAGGAAACCCTGAAAAATTTGATAGAAAATATGATGAAGGGATATTCCTTAGCTATTTCATTATTAGCAAATCATATAGAATCTACAATTTGAGTAATAGAGCTGTAGAAGAGTTCATTCATGTTAAGTTTGATGAAACTACTAATTGGTCAAGAAGAATAAGTGATTTTGATGATGAAACAGATGGACTCACAACAAACGTGGAGAGAATGAATTTGCAATATCAAAATAAACAAACTCCACATATAGAAACTATAAGAGATGTAGCTGACAGACAATTTGAATAATCCACAAGTGAGGTAAATGAGGGAGGTAATTCTTCTCTTCCTAAAGATGGGAGATTCATGCATGTTCATCTTGAAAACTAATTAATTGGTGATGTGTACGATGGAGTTAGGACTAGATCATTCTATCACTAAATATGTGATAATTTTGCTTTCATTTCTCAAATAGAGTCAACTTGCATAGATCAAGGATTAGAAAATGCGAATTAAATTTTAGCTATGCAAGAAGAATTGAATCAATTTAAAAGAAATGACATGTGGACTTTAGTTCCAAAGCCTGACCATCAATTTGTTATAGGAACCAAATGGGTTTTTAGGAACAAACTTGATGAATCTAGTTGAACAAGGCAACATTAATGGCAAAGGGGTACTATCATGAAGAAAGAATAGATTTTGATGAATCTACGCCCTTGTTGCTAGGATAGAAGCCATTAGAATGCTGTTAGCATTTGTGTCTTTCATGAATTTTAAACTTTACTAGATGAATGTCAAATCTGCATTTTTGAATGGTTTCATCAATGAATGAGTTTATGTGGAACAATCCCTTGGGTTTAAAGATCTTCATAATCCTAACCATATATTCAAACTCAAGAAAGTTTTCTATGGATTGAAACAAGCTCCTAGAGCATAGTATGAGAGGCTAAGTAGATTTTTGATTGAGAAAGGATTCTCAAGGGGTAAAGTAGATATTACACTCTTCATTAAACATGCTATCAACGATATTCTTATTGTGCAAATTTATGTAGATGACATTGTATTTGGAGATACATGAAAATCTTTATCAAGAGATTTCTAAGTTGATACAGGGATAATTTGAAATGAGTTTTATGAGAGAATTGAACTTCTTTCTAGGACTGCAAGTAAAGTAGATGAAAGAAAAAATTTTCATCCACCTAGCTAAATACACAAAGGAACTACTGAGGAAATTCAAACTTTAAACTGGAAGAAGGTATGGAACTCTAATGAGTACCTTCATCAAATTAGACAAGGACAAAAAAGGTAAATCTGTTCGTCAAAATTTTACAAAAGTATGATAAGGTTTCTATTATATTTTACTATTAGTAGGCCAGATATTATATTTAGTATATGTATGTATGCTAGATTCAAGTCAAATCTTAAAGAATCACATCTCATTGCTGTTAAAAGGATCTTTAGATACCTCTTGGACACTTCAAACTTTGTTTTATGGTATCCAACAAGTTCAAATTTTGAGTTAGTTGGGTACTTTGATGCTGATTTTGCTGGATATAAAGTAGATAGGAAGAGTACTTTAGGAACATATTAATTTCTTGGAAGCATGATCATATCATGGTTCTCTAAGAAGCTATTTGTTGTACTATCAAATGTTGAAGCTAAATATGTTGAAGCTAAAAGTTATTGTGCACAGATTCTATGGATGAAACGGCAACTTGATGACTATGGTTTGAAATTTTTTGATATGCCCATTTGATGTGACTATACAAGTGTTATAAATATGACAAAGAATCATGTTATGCATTATAGATCTAAGCATATAAAGATCAAACATCATTTCATTAAATATCATGTCTAGAATCACAATGTTTGTTTAGAATTCGTACCAATTAAAAAATAGTTAGTAGACATTCTGACTAAACCACTCTTGGAGGATAGATTTTTTATGATTAGAAGGGAATTAGGAGTGATAGAACCATATGCGTAATGATTATTTCCTTGATCATCACGTTATGATGTTGTTTATTTGATCTGAATGCCTATTTTTTCTATTTTATAATGATATATATATATATACATGTTTTGAAATGTTGATCTTTACTTAGAATATTTTAGACATAGCATTTAGGACTCACTTTCGAACATTATGAAACTTCACTTTGTAATATCTAACCTTTGTCCAAAATCATATTTCCAAACACAACCACCTATGCATAAAATTATAATTCCAGACTGAGCCAAAATCCTTTCTGTGTTCAAAATACTAAGTCCTATTGCTTATCTTTCCAAAGTGCTTAAACCTTTATTTAGTAAAGTCTCATTTTTGCATAGGAATTAAACATTCTATGTTGGAATGGTTATATTTTAACCATATTTAGCAAACATTCATTCCAAATCCCCTCAAGAATATGCTAGGATCTCGTAGGACTCCCTAGAAATTGCCTTACTATTACAGTCATGTCTATTTAATTCATCCCCATCCATTCACTATTATGGCAAGAGTAGAAGAGAAAAGAAAACCAAGTCAGTGAAATGCAAGAAAACTAAGAGAGAAAAAGTAGTGGCGGAAAATGTGCAGAGGAAAATTGCTTGAGAGAAAGAAATATGAGTAGAGAAGTTATTGAGATGTTTTGGATTGGATATAGTTCTTCAAATGGACATGATGAAGTTCATGATGTCTCTGAAGAAGAAGAAAAGAGGATTAAGTGGATATCTACAAGAGATAATTACGTTCTTTGGAGATTACCAGAACCATCTTCATGCGAGTCTAAAGGCCATACTTTCAATGTCACTATCTTTGGAGGTTGAAAACTAGGAGGGAGAAGTAGCATTAGTAGCAACCCCCTTCTCTCTCATCCAAAACTTTGGCTCCTCCGATGTGACTTTCCAAAAGTAATGGATGCATGCCTACTCATGATTCCAAACTTGATTGAAGGATCATAATCGGGCTCCACTGTAATCTCTTTACCCCACCTTTTCTTCCATTTATCCCATCCTTGTTGTACTTTTTATTATTATTAACACTCTATTTGTACTAAAATAAATCTGAGTGTATTTCTGCTCATAACTCTATTTATACTGAAATGAAATGAAATATTTTTTTATGTTCATTCTGATTATTTTCTTGCATATACTTTCTTCCTATGCGCTTTTTTCTTTGATAATGACAAAAAGGGGGGAGAAGTTATAGAATTAATGGAATAAAAGGAGAAGTTGTATGCTTAATGAAATATATTTAGACAAACAAAAAGGGGAGATAGTAGCATTAATAGAAGGGAGATAGCAGTTGTATAAATAATGCATTCATTAAGAGGGAGCTCTATACGCATTTGATATATCTCTGATAAGTAATATGGATGCACGTTGTAAGGGGGAGCCATGTATGTTTCATTTTGAATGAATTAATTCTGTTTAGTTCCCATAAACATTTATGTTTTATTTGTTTGAAAGGTAATTTACTCAGATGTTTTGTCATCATAAAAAAGGGAAAAATTGTTAAACCAAACTCATTTTACTTAGATTGATTTTGATGATGAATATGTATAGACAACTAAGTTTTGATGATGAGCAAAAGCACATGAGTGAATATTTTAAGCTACTAATTAATATTTCCCAAGTGTGTAATAACAAACATTACATCAGAGAAATAATTCATGTGGACAACACACACAAGATCATATCAGAGATAAGATCCATGAATTTATAAGAAAGAAAATGTAAACACTCAAAGAACATGGCAGGCATTGTAGACAAGCTTCAAAAGAGAAAAAATGACACTGAGACTTTGAAGATTGGTATTTGAAACATCTTCATAAATGTCTCAAATCACTACTAAAGTAAATCAGATAGATGCCCAATCTCGGATAAAAATAAGGCTTCAAAAGGATAAAAGGAACTAAGTTTCAGATTCATGTAAGTTCGGACATAGAAGAAGCAAGTTTGAACATTATGTGACCACACAACAAAACTAATCCGAACACAACAAAACCAAGTTCAGTCACTATGAAAACAATCTGAACATAGAAGCAAACTCAAACACTACAGAAGCTAGTTCAGACTTAGAACCAAGCTACAAACACTGTCATTGCTAAAGTCAGTTAGTTTGAAATTTAACACTGCACTTTGCCAACTCATCTCTAGAATAAGCCAGATTTCAATCGTGTGGTCAAGGGCAATTTGCACCACTTTTAACTCCAAAATTTAACTCCAAACTCAGTGATTCACATTTGAACTTCACAATTCATTTTTGGACATATTTGAAAGAAGTTTGTTTCATGTTAAACCATTCAAGTCAGTCCAAAATCTCAACTCTGGACACAGGAACTCATATTTGAATATAGATGAATGAAAACAGACACAAGCTAAATGGTTCAAGTCAGTTCGAAATCTTAACTTTGGGTATAGTTGTTCATTTTGAACATTGTAGAAAAAGCCTTCAGACTGAAGAACCCGTGATATTATTTCAAACGGGCAAAAAATTCTATCAATTCGCTCGTAGTTAATGAACATTGTCTTCTCCAATGGAAAGATTTTCAATCTCAGTTTAAAAGGAGTAAAGAGAGGCTATTCTGAGAAGTTAGATAAGTTAGACAATTTAGATATATAAGAGCTTACAGAGCATTTACTCAGAAATTAAGTTTGCTTCCAACTCCACAGTGCCAAAAAGCAATTTACATTCAAAGATCATTCTCTGCAATAGCTTAAGGGACTCTAAAATTCTTTGTATTTATTGTAATACATTTACTTTTGTTGCAATTTAATTCTATACAAAATCAACCTGTATAAGAGACATTTTTATTATAAATTGTTCTTTGTTTGGGACAACAAGCAAGTGGCATGTTGATTGTGTATAAGTTTGTTGGTGAGCTTTGGAAACTAATGTGTATAAGTTTGTTGGTAAGCTTTGAAAACCAACGTGTATAAGTTTATTGGTGAGCTTTGAAAACCAACATGTGTAAAGTTTATTCGTGAGCTTGTAAAACTAACAGATGATTAGTGGAACCTAAGTGCAATGAGTGAGGCTGACTGACAGAGAGTAGTAGATATCATGTTGTGGGCTGAACCTCTATAAAAATACTTGGCACATTATGCTATGTGATTTATTTCTCACTTGTTTCAGCACATTATTTTTAAATTTGGTCAAAAAATTTTAAAAGCTCAATCCCCCCCTCCCCTCTTGAGCTACCTTAGATTAGGACCAACAGCAACCATAGGCAAATATGTTAGGTGGCTGGTAAGCGACGGGTGCTCGTAGTTAGAAAATTTCTGCACTTTGAGCACATTAGTCCTTTTTAAACATTTATAAGCATAAATGTGATTTTGTTACTCATCAATATATATTAAACTAGGTTTCAATGCAAATTGGAGCATACAAGGTGTTGATAGAGAAAATCTCATACATTACAGAGATCTTTCATTATCTCTGGCAATGATTTTTTTTCACATAGAAATCAACAAATGAAGTCACAGAGGTCTTCATGGGCACTTCCAATTAATAGAGTTATTTACTGAAGAATTATAAGTCCCACAAAGGTCTATCATTATGATTGAAATATTTTATACAATTCTTATAAGTCAAATTCAATGGTTAAAATTTCAACGATCAAATTTTAGATGGTTACGAATCCTTCCAAGGCCTAAAAATAAAGACTCCATTCAAAGGAAAAGCAAAGTTTTGCAATATTTAAGCTTACATTGTGCATTTACATCACAAATGAATTTTCTTTCAAAAGTGTCACTAATCCACTACGCTGCAACTTTGTTCAAGCATTCAAGATATATTTTTATTCATATAAAGGAGTTCAAAACAATTGTTCTTCAATGAGTGAACTCTTTATTACTCATTTTTTATTATGTACATCTCAAACTTTTAGAGACAATCTGCGTACAAAAATTTCTGTATTTTTCACTTCATGAAGTTTATCTTCTATAAATTTGGAATACTTTTAGTAAAAGCTTGATTTCTACATGATGGTGAACTTATAGTGATTGTATTATAAGAATTTATTAGTGAGCACACAAAAACTAATAATGTGTAAAAAATTGGTGATTAGTGGAATCCAAGATAGTGGAATTTCTTAAAGAGTGGAGTAGGAACCCAACTTGGGCCAAAACACTATAAATTACGTAGTGTGTTTTGTATATTCTTTCTCATGCACATCTTTAATTTGTCTATAATTTTGTGAAGCTCAATTTGTCCCCCATCTTGAGCTACCAACACCTATGGGACTAGCATATTGTAAATGCTTCAACTTGCAAATCAATTAAGTATATCCATATTTTGATGATCAATAAACTAATGGTGGAAATGACATTAAAAATCACAAGGCTAATCAAAATCACAAGTGCAAAAAATTTAAGGTGCAAGCCATAGTTGATATTTCAGTTGCCCATGCATATCACCTATGCCACAGTCACATCTTGGCAGCCTATAACAACCACCTGTGGTGTTCCAGCAAGACATGAACTCCCTGGACACCCTGGAGCCAATATCACAACCTCTTGCCGATATCGCCTAAGACCATAGCCAAAGCAAAGGTGTAACCGCCTACCAGCCTGAAGTCCTAAATCGCTTGAGAAACCCATGCCGCTTGCAAGACTACCTGAGGAACATAGCTGAATACCATAACGCCTGTGGTTGCCTACCATTGTCCAGCAATATAGGTTTGAGGAATTTCTAAGAGATGATTGAAACCTATATGGAAAGTTCTTGCCAAAGTTGCTTGCAGACTACAACCAAATACTGAAGTCACTTGCCATGCACTTGACGTTTCAATGATTGGAAAATTTGAATGTTCCCTTATATTAAATGTGCATCAATTACCTCCAATGGTTAGATTTTGAAGAGATCCATAAAAATAGTTAATTTAGGATGTTTAAACAACTGTTGCAAGCAATCTTCATTTCACAAAGCAACTCAAGTCTTAAAGCCTTCAAGAAATCAACCTTGAAAAGCTCTATATTAAAAGCTTTCACTAACTACTTTGAGAAGATCCTCCTGCATTAAAGGGAGCTCTCAATAGACTTTAAGGCTTCTCCTATGCTTATAAAGAAATACTACAAAAAATGTAATTGTATTCTCTCTTATTTTTCTTTATTTATTACCTTGAGTTGGTATTGGAGATGAATCTCGAAAAGAACAAAGGTGACTATTGGAGTGTGTCTCACAATCAACTTGTTGGATTGTATTACGCCCCTAGAGTTAGAATCTAGATAAGTGCATTGGCATTAAGAATTATATGCCCCCTAGAGCTGGAATCTAGAAGAGTGTAGGTGCACTAACTTGTATTCCATATTAAGATAGTGGAACCCAAAATACTAAGGAGAGTGCTTGAAAGAGTGGAGTATAGAAGTTATCTCGAACTATTATACATTGTGTCTGCTGTGTGTTATTGCTTACATTGATTGATTCCTACATTCAAATTGCAAAAACTTTATAAGAGGGATTTTAAATTTACAAGGGGTTTTCACTAAAATATTATAAACTCAATTCACCCCTCCCTCTTAGGTTAAGCCTAGTTAAAGAGACTAATAAGTGGTATCAGAGCAGGCTGTTGACCCAGTTGATCCAAACCTTCTTTACTTGTCTTAATTTTGATGATAAACATATTTAAATAGTTAAGTTTTGATGATGAACAAAAAATACATAATTAAATAGTTAAGGTACTGATAGTTATGTTCCCTAATATTGTAGTGATAGGTATAAACCATTTTTTAGGGAATTAACTTCAATCAAGTGGACATCACAAAACATAAATTATATTAGAGACAAAGATCCACAACATCATATCCATAAAGGAAGAAAACGTAAGTGCTTAAAAGATAAAGAATGACACTGAAACTTTGAAAATAAGATGAAACTAGATAAAACTGAGCTCATGAAGATCAAAGACAAAAGTGAAGAAACTTAATGAGTTTGAAGAGTGTCAACTGAAGACATATAATCAAAGTTTGGAACTTCATCTAGACTGTTTCAGACAAGCATTCTAGGCCAAAATTTCAATTGAAGGATATATCTAGCATCAATCAAGCTCAAAAGATACTTTGGGTACATTTAAGGATGCTGCTAAAGTTAATCAAATGGATGCACATGTTCGGACACAATTTTGCTTCAAAATAGACTTAAAAAATTGAAGTGCAATTGGATTTTTGACTCAAACTAAGGCTCAAACATTGCAGAAGCAAAGGCTCATACATCACAAACAAAGAAAGAAGTTTGCATATTACGCAAGCAATTTCGACATGCAATCTAAATTCGGATGCTGATACAGTGTGAAGCCAAGACATAAGATTTCCAAGTCTAGAAATCCAAAGTGCCAACACTCGAATTTTGTCAATGCAAGCAAAGTCAAGCCCAAAATCATGACTCTGGACACAAAGACTAAAATTAGACATAGCTATCTCATTTTCGGACATAGCCAGAACTCAATCATGCATCAAGACAATTCACACCAGTTCAATTCCAAAATATTAACTTCAAACATGGCTACTTGATTCAAGACATGGCGAATCATTTCCGGACATAAGTGAAAGAAGTTCATTGGAAAGTGAACAGTTCATCAAATCTAAAATATTAACTTCAAACATGGCTATTCAATTCTAGACTTGGCAATTCACTTTTGAACATAGCTCAGAGAAGTCTGTTGCAAGCTAAATGCCAGTCCAAGTCTGAGATATTAACTTTGGACACGGCCTTCCAATTTCGGACATGGCGATTCATTTCAGACATAGCCAAGTGAAGTTTGTCGAAAGTTGTTTAACTCATGCAAGTCTGAAATTTTAATGTCAGACATAACTACTCATTTCGGACATTTCTACATAGCCTTTAGTTGGTGAGAAACAAGGAGAATGTTTCAATGGGCAGAAAATCTCAATGATTCATTTACATTTAATGATTGTCATCTACTCCAATGGGTAAATTTTCAAATCAAGTATAAAATGAGAGATAAGAGAATGTTCAAAGATGACAACTTAAGCTAATCAAATAAGAAAAGAACACAGAGCATTTACATCTATTCAAATTTTTCTTCCAAGATTTCACAATTCCAATGTGTTGATTGCAAATCTGCGCTCAAAGCTCAAATATCTTCAATTCCTGGAGTTTGATCTTAAGTTTTCAATTGTCTGTTCATTCAGTAATTCTGCATTTTATCTTGTGTACAAATCAACCTAACTAGAGGCATTTACCTGTATAATTTATTTTACCATTAGTTTGGTTCAACAAGTAGTGAGACTTGTTATTTGTAAAAGTTCATTGGTAAGCTCAGGAAAACTAATAGTGTATAAGTTTGTTGGTAAACTTTGAAACTAATAAGTTCATTGGTAAGCTTGGAAACTATTAGGTTGTAAGAGTTTGTTAGTGAGCTTGGAAAAACCAACAGTTATTAGTGGAACCTGAGTGTAGTAAGGCTGATTTAGAAAGTAGAGTAGGTACCAGGTTGGGCTGAATCATTATACAAAAACCCTTGTCTATGTGTTGTGTGATTTGATGCATCTATTTATAGTACTTTATTTTATTTTGTTAGGAAATTTCAAAAGCTTAATTCACCACCCTCTTGAGCTACCACCTAAATGGGACAAGCTACAAAAATATTTGTAAAGATTCAAATGGCAAACCCATCATCTTCATCTTATGTATTTGTTGAGGGAAAATCATCCACATGATCACCCCTATTCATGGTGTAAACTTTGCCTATTAGAAACTGAGAATGAAACAATTCATAATGGCCAGTGATATGGAGTCCTAGAAGGCTATAACAGTGAGAGTAACCCTCTTGAAAACAAGCATAGGGGTATGGACAAAGGATAATACTACAAAATATAAAATAATACAAAGGTTATGACCTCCTTGTTTTGTGCACTTTCTACAATTGAATTTAGTAGAGTCTCATCATGCACAACAACAAAAGATATATGGGATAAGCTTGTGTCCATGTATGAAGGTTCTTCCCAAGTCAAGCGAACTAAGAGGAACATTCTAATAAGAGAACTTTAAAATGACAAAAAGAGAAGGTATCTCCAAAATGTATGTTAGATTCCCTAAAATTACTAATGCTCTTAAAGGTTTATATAAATAAATATCGAATTCTAAGTAGGTAATGAAGATCCTTAGAGCTTTGCCCAAATCAAGAAATCATAAAATCACTGAGATTGCAGAAGCTAAAAATCTAAATGTTCTAAACTTAGACGACTTGATCGGTTCATTAATGTCACATAAATTGGTTAAAAGTAAGATAGAAGAATCAATCAAACAAAAAATGATAATGACTTTGAAAGAAACAAGAGATAGCAACAATGAGTTAACCTCTCAAACTGATGATGAGGTTGTAATGCTCACAAAAAAATTCAAAAGGCTTGTAAGAAGCAACAAAGGTAACAGCTTAAGGAGACAACCTAGAAGTGATGCCAAGAAGAAAAGAGAAAGAATGAGGAATTTGCCTAAGTGTTATAAGTGTGGGGGTGCTGGACACATGATAGTTGAGTGTCCAAACAATGATAAGTTAGACTTCAAGGAAATGGATGATAAAAGAGAAAAAGATAAACAGGAAAGGCAATTCAGAAGACCATCCAAGAACCAAGCTAGCGGCATATATGTAAATAAGGATGAGTCATTAAGTAGGCATGGATATGTTGAATGACCCAAATTGAGAATGAATCCTCAAGTCACAACTCCATAAAGGATCAATCTAAAAAGAAGAGCAATAATATGAAACCTAAGGTAAACTCTTACTATTCCTATAATTTAGATTCCTCAAGCTCTTCTAGGGAATATAGTAAATGCAATGAACTTGATAAATTACAACAATTTTATGACTGTCTCTTCAATGAGTTTGAATCACTTGGTCACAAATTTACGCAAAAGAAGAGACACTTTGATGCAACATTCAAAGTAAATGTTAAATTGACTGAAAGAAACCTATTTCTTCAAAAAAGAAGTGGACAATTTGAAGAAAGAGATAGAAATTCTAAATAGCATATTGAACAAATTCTCTAATCCAGGAGAATAAGTTACCTAGTTCCTATGTATGACTAGACAAAGAAACAAAAAGGGACTTGGATGTGAAGAGTCAAATGATGATGAACCACAAGAGCCCAAAACTTGCAATGGGTGGATCAAAGGTGTAAACATCATTAAGGAAAGAGAAAATTGTCCTCAAAATTGCAGATTCATTAGTCATACATGGATAAGAAGACCAATGTAGTACTTAACCAACCTAAATCAAGCAACAAACAAAATCCCAAATAAATGTCACTTTTGCGATAAATTGGGGCACAAAATGTATAATTGCCATGTAAAGAAAAAGCAGAACAAATGTGCTAGATTAGGATAGAAATCGAAACAAAATTCACAATCTTTCACCACACACAACTTCCCTAATATAAATGAACCCACTACTTAGGTACCAAAGAGTGAAAGAAATTTTGCTTGTGATTGTAGGTAAGTCTTAAAGTAACCATAAGAAATAGCTAGTTCATGGACAATGGATGCACAAGACACATGACCGAGAGTAAAGAATTATTCAAGGACTTGAAGCCAATAAATGGAGGTATAATGGCTTTTAAAAATAACAAAAAAGGCTTCATAAAGGAAAAAAGGTAAATTTATGGTTTATACAATGCATGAATAAAAGATGTTCTATACATTAATGGTCTCAAGCATAACTTGTTAAGAATTAATCAATCATGTGATAACAGTCATAAAGTTGTGTTTGAATCATCTGTATGCAATGTATTTGATACAAATGATGACATATTGTTCGGTGAAAAGTAACATGAAAATATAGACTTGGTTCATCTTGATGAAATCATTGGAACATGCTTTATAGCAATTGATGATAATCCATGGCTGTAGCACAAGAGATTGAGACATATCAACATGTCAAACATTAAATCTCTGTAGAAGAAGAACTTAGTCAATGGTCTACTAAAGCTTAAATATGATAAAGACTAAATTTGTAAAGCTTGCTAAATATCCAAACAGACCAAAATTTCTTTTTCACCCTAAAATGAAGTATCCACATCTAGACAACTAAAACTATTACACTTTATGCATTCATTTATCACAAGGTAATTTTATTACCTATTTTTCATTTTTCAATTGATTTTCACTTTTATTTTAACATATTTTCCCTTTAACACTTAATAGGCATGCAATTCATCAACTAACCATCCTAACAAGTCTCATTCACTTCATCAAGCATGGTTATCAAGTTAAAATACCATTCCTGGGCCATAATGTAATATTTGGCCTAATTAGTTCTTTAGGTTAATCATCCTAACTTGACTAACATTATGGCTTAACATATTACTTAGACATATTTGACACTTTAAGCTCAACCAGGAGTTGCAATATGTCATACATGCACTTTATCACATAACTATCACACCAATTATATTAAGTGTAGTTAAAATTAATCTCATATCATCCAACGGATTACATAGGATTATGCCAATTGCCTTAATTATAATGAACTCATCAAACTAATAAGTTTCATCCACTAAGTACATTCAAAACTAACTATTTAAATTTTATTACAACTTAAGATTTTAGGGTATTACGTGATGGCTTTGGCAGTAGATTATACATCCCTAATCTCATCCTCAATCCATTAAAGTATGGAAGTCCCTTGTACAATTTTTCAAATTTATGTAGCCTTCCACACTTCTACATTAGTAGAGAGGATATACATTTTCACTCGCATCTTCCAATTAGTTATTTTCATTAAACATGGGTGGTCGGATAGGAGATTGCCCTTCAACAAATGTATAGAGAGAAGATGAGTTCACTACCATATTGAATCTCCTTAAAATGAAATAATCAAGGCTAAAAATGAAATAATCAAGGCTACTCTGATATCACTTCTTGGTCCAAAATAGCAAGAATAATAAAAGGGGAGGGTAAATTGTTATTCTATAAACTTTTCCTCCAAATGATAATTTTGGCACTCAAGTTGATAAGTAACTACTTATTGAAAATAAGCAAATAGTACAATAAACAAGCAAACAAAAAGATTTTTATAGTAGTCTAAGCACCCTTTGGCACCTATCCACTCTTCCAAAGTCTACCTATTTGACTTTAGGTTCCATTAATTATATCAAAAATAAAATGCGATACCAATCACCTTTTGGATTCTAGCTCCAAGGGGCTTTACAAATCACAATCAAAGAAATAAGAATATCTCCAATCACTTGAATGCAAAACAATGTTTCCAAACCCTTCATAAGAAATCAATGAAATGTTTGAAAGAATGCTTCTCTAATAGACAAATATACAATAAAAAGGATATACAATCTCAATAAAAGTGAAATAGAAGTAAAGAAACTAGATTGAGATTATGAGAAGTGCCTTGAGAGTTGATGTAAAGATTGTAGCTTGTGAGTACTTAGAAGCTTTGAAGGGACTGAAAAGAGTTTGAGCTTGAATATTTTTTAAAGGTTCTAAACCACTTGTGAAACCTTCGTTGGCTCCAATACTTCAAACAATCATCTTCTTTTATAGTCCACGAAGTGCATATGGTCATTAGAGGCAAGTGGATGAGAAATAAATGCACCAAGGTTTGCTGCCTAATAGAGTTGCTGATCAACCGCTGGATGGCCATTCATCATAGGGTGGTTAGTCATCCAAACTCCTATAAGCCAGTAAAAAATGTGTTGTTTTTGTTTGGCCAAGTGCAAATCTCCAATAAATGGTGTTTCAATCTATTTTCTCAATTTTCTTATAAAACTTGATTAAACACTTACCACACGAGTTTATAAGGTTAAAACATATTCTATAAGATATAAATAAATGTGAAAGAAAATGGAGATCAATTATTAAGAGAAAATAACTAACTCAAGATGCAAAATAACTTCCAAAGCATAGAACTAATATGAAAACAAGCATGATGTATATATTCTCATCATCCAAAAATATGGTTATACATATACAAGGGAAGTCGCATATTATGTTGCATTGAGAGATATATAGAATTGAACTATAATAGCAAGTATAAAGTTGTATTATTTAAATATGATTGGGTTAATTTTAGTAAATGGAGAGGCTACAAAAAAGATAACTTTGGTTATAAAGTAGTGAATTTCTTACATTTGATACATACTAGAGCTAACATTTCTAATGACCCTTTTATATTAGCATCTCAAGAAGCTAAGGTGTTTTATACCAAGGATCAAGTGAATAAAGGTTAGCATGTTATTTTATATGCAAGAGCTAGAGACTTACTAATGTATATGATATGGGTGATTAATCAAGTGAGGATTCTATAGAGATAGGTTGTCATTGAAAATAATGCATTTGACATCACAAAAGATGATACAATTTACATAAGAGATGATATGGATGTTGATAATGAAGAAGAAATACAAGTAACAAAAAAGAAACATTAAAGGAAGCAAGTTTATCAAAAGAAGATGATTTATAAGGTATTCTGCTCGTATTACTTAATTTACATTATTATTTTTAATTTAATTTTTTCTTTTTTAAACCTTCTTTGGACCTTTAATAATATATTTTTTGTTGATAATGCAGGAAACTTTCTTGGTACTTATAATTATCAAATTTTTTTATAAGATGACACTAATACAAGAATGTCTAAAAGAATTTGAACATTATATTATACTAAAATTTTTTAGTTTTGGTTAATTTTCTCAATTATTTATTTAGCTAGTACTTTATTTATTTTGTTGTGAATTTATTTCGTAAGTCTTCTTTTCTTTTTCACTTTAATTATACAAAATTTAAGTTGTTTCATTTGTAAGCCCTCATAGGTTACATTTGATTTGATGATTGTAGCTAGAAGTTTATTGATATGATAGCAAAATTCAGAAGTTAACAGCAAAAGAGGAAAGAATATGAAGAAGCAAAAGAACAAAGAATGTGAAGCACCATATATATGTGTATATGTGTGTGTATATACACACACACGTGTGTGTGTAATAACAAGTCAGTTAAGCAAACTTCAGCTTCAGTGGTAGCTTATAAGTTAACTTCTTATGATTTTTAGTTGCAGAAAGAAAGAGTTTATGAGTTAGACTTTAAGTTCATGGGTTGTAATAAGATTTCATTGAATAAATTAACTCAAAAGTTTCAATTTCTTTATGGAAATTGATTGTTGGAAAATTTCAAAGTTACCCAATATATATGTATATAGCATTCTTTTTCTCAATAAAAAATAATGAAATAGAAATAGTTTTTATTAATTGCCCGAGCATAGTAAATTGTGTTGACGGTTTTTTAAAATCATCATATATATTGTATTTTTAGTGATGACTTTAAAATTCGTTGGAAATAACATGTTATAGTGACGAATTTTGAAATATAATTCATAACTTTCATTACGTGTTATTGGTTAAATATAATTAAATTATTACATTTTAGTTATGTCATGCTAATGCCACTGTTCAAAGTGATTTAATCCAATTGTTGAACTAGTTCGACGACTTGAACCAGAAGCTGAAACTCACAGTAGGACTCGCACTAGGATCGGTTCTGCACAACAGTACTTGGGTGAGGTTTGGTTTCAACTCACTCAATTCTAAGCAGCCAAGAACTGGTTCAGCGGTAATTTAGTTCATACATATATGATAATCGGTGAAAATTTGTATAGAAAAGCTTTTCGTGGGGCGACATCGGCAGAAGAAGATTCTCGCAGAGGAAACCGACGCTAAGTAGACCTTATCAGAGAATTGCCGATTCAGGATAAGGTCGGATGTGAGAGGGGGTTTGATATGAGCATTGCCTTGTAGAGTGTATAGGGCGTAGTCGTACCAGTAGTGATAAGGGCAGTGGCCATAAAACAAAAAACAAATGGTTGTCCTTGTCCATTACAGTGCCTTGTGCGCATCGAGTAGACGTCCACCTGACAAGGACAGTGGTCTACCCTCCCTCCGCCTTTTTGCCAATGCTACCTACCAATTCCAACTTCACCTTTAGCTTATTTTGTTTTTTTATATTTAATGCCTGAAAGAGAACTTTGGTCCTGCCGTTTCCCAGTCACGTCTCTCTCTAATAATGGATGACAGCAAGGCAGTAACAAATTTTTAAAAAACAATTGGCACATGCCCCATAAATTAAATTACTAATTGGTCCGATTCAATTCATATAAAACATCAATGGAGCATTATTCGCATATAACTAATTATAATTATTAGATCCGAAAACATTCATTAGAGAATTAAACAATTCAAACCATTGCTGGGTGGGCCTAAATCCACAGACAGAGATTGGCATGCTTTATTAATAATAATTATAGATTTGGTACTGATAATCCTTGTCCGCTGCCACCTTGGGTCAATGGACGGAGCAAACTGATACGAATAATGATGCAGATACGTGTACGGGTTCCTTTCATACCTTCCAAAAATCAGAGTTGGCTTTCATATTCATACAGCCGGATCAAATCTCTTGATAAAACCCACGGTAGATCATGATTCAAGGGTAATAATTCTTCAATGTGGATAGCCGGATCAATGTCCTAACTATTAATTGTAAGCCAGTGCCACAACTACCCAAATAATTCTTCGATGTAGATAGCCAGATCAATATCCTAACTATCAGCCAAAAACTAATCTAAGAGGAAGGATGCCACGGAGGAGAAACCCACCTTAAACTAGTGACGCTATCCTTGTGACACGAGAACATAGGAATTGCATCAGACTAGCAATTGCAATCGCAATTGGAAATTGTGGGATAATATATA
>JAYJMB010088029.1:0-20177 GCA_036873735.1 Pouteria campechiana
GCAAAAGATGAAGTATTAGGTGCAAAAGATGAAGTATTAGGAGAATAAAATATGACATTTTGCATTCTCATCACTCATCCATCTTTGTAGATTTTGAATATTATAATAAGGTGTATCATGTTGGGTTAATGGCACATGATGTGAGGAAAGAGAAAGCAATGCTTGAAACTAGGTAAGTTATGATGAATATTTGTTTGAACTACAACAAGAACATATAGCACTTCTTGATGAATCAAAATTGGTAACTAAAAAATTTGCAAAGTTGAAAAAGGAGTTTCAAATTCAAAAAGAATCGATACTGAGAATACAACTAAAATTCAAATTTCTTTTTGATTAGTATTTGAAATTCATATCTAACGACCTTCTGATAATTTAGTCAAAGAAGTTGTTGGATGAAAATAAAAAACTAGATTAGTGTTATACTTCTTTGAGAAATAGAAACAATCAATTGAAAATCAAATATTCAACTTGTCAAAATCATTTTGCTAATTTCAAAAGGAAAACTTTCAGTTTTCATAAAGAGCACTATTATTTTTGCAATAAATTTGGACATGTTACTTATAATTGTATAGTAAAAAGATTACAAAATAATGTAATCAACTTGATTTGGGTGCCTAAACAAACTATAATCATACCTGACAATCATGGACCCAAGATGTGGGTACCAAAAACTTGAATTTTTCTTTTTCAGGAGTGCTTGAATTCAAGAATAAAATCTAGCTAGTACCTTGATAGAGGATGTTCAATCACATGATAGGAAGCAAGCATTTGTTCAAAAATTTATCTTTTTTGGATAGAGGTAAAGTAACTTTTGGAGATAATAATCAAGTTATAATCAGAGGAATTGGTATGGCAAGTATTTTAGGTATGGATATAATTGATGTGTATTATGTAGAAGCTCTTAAACACAACCTTTTAAGCATAAGCCAATTGTGTGACAAAGGTTTTGAAGTTATGTTTAAGTCTAATAAATGTATTGTTCTCAATAATGTAGAAAACAGTATATGTTGTGGAAAGCAAAATGAAAATATGTTTACTTTTGACCCTAGTGCAAATCATGTAAAATGTTTATCTACAGTAGACAATGTGGCTTTATTATGGTAGAAACGATTTAGACATGCGAAAATATATACAATTAAGAAGCTTATAAAATTAGATCTTGTAAAAGGTTTACAAAAAATGGCAATTATTAAGGATCATGTTTGTGAAGCATATCAATTTGGCAAACAAACGAAAGCTTCTTTCAAATAAAAAATTATTGTTTCTACCACAAAGTCCCTTAATTTATTGCATATGGATCTTTTTGGACCTACAGGAACAAGACGTTTGAGTGGAAAATAGTATGGGTATGTAATTGTTGATGATTTTTGAAGATATACTTGGGTACTATTTCTAGGTGAAAAAGATAAATGTTTTGAGCTTTTAAAAAATTTCATCACAAAGTTCAGAATGAAAGTAGAACACAAATTATTTTAATTCAAAGTGATCATAAAAGAGAATTTGACAACAATCAATTCATTGACTTTTGTGATAAACTTGGAATAACTCATAATTTTTGAGCACTTAGGACTCCACAACAAAATGGAGTGATTGAGAGGAAGAATAGAGTTTTAATTGAAGTAGCTATAACAATGATGATTGATGCCAATCTTCCTCATAGATTTTGGGCTAAGGCTGTAAACATTGCATGTTATATAATTAATCAAGTTTACTTTTGCCCAATTCTAAAGAAAACTTGTTATGAATTATGAAAAGGAAGAAGGTCAAACATTACATATTTTCATTCCTTTGGTTGTAAATGCTTTGTTTTAAATAATGAAAAAGATGACCTTGGTAAATTTGACAAGAAAAGTGATGAAGGAATATTCCTAGGACATTCTTCTTCCAGCAAAGCATACTGAATCTACAATAAGTAAAAATACGGTAGAAGAATCAGTTTATGTAAAATTTCATGAGACTAACTCTAGGTCGAGAAAGTTTGATGTTGTAGCTGAAGATTATGAGAGATTTTATTTTTTAAGCATCAAATGAAGTTCACTAAAGATTTACCTCAAGTTAAATCATCATATCTTCCTGAGGAAAACATTGAAACTCATGAAGATCAGGTAAGTTAAGGCAAGTTACCTGAATCATCTGAGTTAGTTCATGCTCACAGGTATCATGAACTAGAGGATGTCATAGGTGATGTTTATAACATAGTCAGAACTCGTAGCTCACTTCATAATGTCTATGGAAATTTTTTTTCTTAGCTTACATTAAACTAAAAACAGTGAAAGATGCTAGTTTAGATAAAAACTGGATCATAGCAATGCAAGAAAAGCTAGATGGGTTTAAGCATAACAATGTGTGGACACTTATACCGGAACTAAATGACCAATTTGTCATTGGCACAAAATGGATCTTTCAAAAAAAATTGATAAATCTGAGCTCATTGTAAGAAATAAATCATGTCTAGTAGGACAAGGATATTCCCAAGAAGAGGAAATAGATTGTGATGAGACTTTCGTACTTGTTGCAGGACTAGAGCCATAAGAATGTTACTTACCTTTGAATTTTTCAAACAATTTTGATTATTTCAAATGGATGTGAAAAGTACATTCTTAAATGTATATCTAAATGAAAAAGTTTATGTCAAATAGCATTCAGGTTTTGGAGACCATGAACATCCAGATTATGTATTTAAACTCATAAAAGCATTGTATGGCCTAAAACAAGCTCTAAGAGCTTGGTATGAGAGATTGAGTGGGTTTTTACTAAGTAAAAAGTTTCAAAGAGGTAAAGTTAACACAACTTTATTCATTAAACATATTAATTTATACATTCTTATTGTACAAATCTATATGGATGATATCATTTTTGGTTCTACAACTGATAAGTATTGCAAGAAGTTTTGAAAAATTGATGAAAAGCGAATTTGAGATAATTATGATGGGTGAACTAACATTCTTTCTTGGAATACAAGTAAAACAATTTGAAGAAGGTATTTTCATTTCATAATCTAAATACTTCAAAGAAATGTTGAAAAAGTTCAAAATGGAAAACTTAAAATGCATGCCGACTCCTATGAGTGCAATTATCAAATGGATAAGGATGAAAGTGGTAAAAGTGTAGATCAAAGGTTATATAGGAGCATGATTGGTTCTTTATTATATTTAATTTCTAGCAGACCTAACATTTTGTTTAGTGTGTGTATATATGCTCGATTTTAGTCAAATTCAAAGGAGTCAAATCTTTCTACTGTCAAACATATTTTTAAATATCTTGTGAAAACATCTCATATAGGACTGTGGTATCCTAGAGGTTCATCATTTGAATTAGTTGGTTATTCTAATGTAGACTATGCAAGATACAAAGTAGAATAACAAAGCACTATTGGAACTTGTCAAATCCTAGGTAGTATGCTTGTGTTCTGGTACTCAAGGAAATAAAGTACAGTTGCATTATCAACAACTGAAGCTGAATATATAGCTACAGCTAGTTGCTTGCTATGCACAAATACTTTGGATGAAAGAGCAGTTAAGTGACTATCACTTTGAGGTTGCATGTGTTCCTATCAAATGTAATAACATAAGCACAATAAATTTGACTAAAAATCCTGCATTGCATTCACAATCTAAACTCATTAAGAGAAGACATTCATTAGGGATCATATTCAATTGAAAGATGCTTTAGTTGAATTTATTCCTCTTGAAGATCGATTGATAGACATTTTTACAAAACCACTTCCCACTGATGGATTCTTGCATATTGGAAGAGAACTTGGCATTGTTGATCCATTTGCATGATGCGTAGCATACATCCACATAATAAAAGACATATTTGTTTGAAATCTTAAAAGATGGTAAAATGTCATTTGTTTTGCAAAATGTCAATGGATTAAGAGTTATTGGCGTAACTTAAATGCACAATTTGAGTAGGGTGTTTTGTTATCCCCTTCTTAAAACTAGGATTTTTACTTCAGAGAAACCCATTCATTTATCCAATGGTTTCACTCCATTCCATTGTGCGATTTGATAGCTAGCGGCTTGATTTCTTTCATTCATCTTCATCAAAACTATAGTAATGCTCTTCTCTTCAAAATTCCCTCAATGGATTTTTTTTGTTGTGAAATGCATGAGATCGATGATTTCTATCCTAGTTATCCCTCTATTTCATGTATTTCTTATTCAAATTTGATGTCCCTTCTTAGGTAAGAGTATATCTTTGTTGTTTGGGAAGAAAATTTGAATAACCATTTGCTATGTTTCAAAAATCTAAAATTTGGGGATTTAGGGTTTCATAAATTGAAAATGCCTAATTTTTGTCTATGTTTGTCAATGTGATTTTTCATTCTCAGCAAATCTCTATATTTCTTAATGGATATTTCATTTAAATCATCAATTTCTTATGGGGATACTCTATCCATATGAACTCTTGGTTCCAACATATGAAAGCTTTGATTTTTGAGATTGAATTTCTGTTAGATTCAATGATTTGGAATTTCATGCTCTCAAATCCTTGATATCTTACAAATTTAAATTACTTTTGTTGACTATTGATGAAATTCTTAGAATTTGTCATGTTATTCTTAGAAGTCCCTCTTTTATCAAATATTCACACCATTCCATCAAATTCATGCTCTTAGATGGATGCTTTAATAGTTAGTTTTTGGGTTTATCATTAGATTGATTCTAGTAGATCATGCTTAGTTAAGCATCAATGCAATGTAGAAGTTATAGTCTTTGTTGTGACAATTTTGAAAGCACCCTACTTTTGCATGTGTGTTGAAGTTATTTCTTGCCCTATATCCTATCATTCTTTGCTCTTGCTCTATCTACCATCATGTTTGGTAAAATTCTTATCTTAATGGTCATGCCATTCTTGATCAATCTTGAGCCTAGCATTTTCATTGTTTAAAACCCCTAAATTTCACCTTTCTTTTAGTCCTATCAACAGAAAGTTGTTGTTTTAAAGAAAACCACTTATGAGGAATAGGGAAAGAGGAAGTTAAAGTATTCCTCAACTCCTAGACCTACTCCTCCCAGAAATAGAAAAAGAACTGGTGGGATCTTCATTCAAGAGCCCATAAATACTACAACAAGGCATACTTCTCAGCAAGTTCAAATAGAAGTTGATGAAGTTCAAGAGTCTGAAGTCCTAGTTCAGCAAACTGAACCTAAAATCCCTGTTGAAACTTCACCATCTCTCATAGATACTTCTCCCAAACCAAAACATGGGAAAAGTATTCCATCCAAAACCATACCTTCTCCATTACCCATCAAATCCAAATCTACTCCAAAAACACAATACCTACTCCAAGGATATTCACTCTTGAAAAGAAGGTACCCACTCCTCAAGAAAAGAAAGCCACCTCTCTTCCTAAGAAAACAACTCAAGTAGACTCAATCCTCAAGAATTTCAAATTGAAGAAGGAGAAGGTTGAGTTCAATCAAAAGTTTGCCAGAAAGAACTACATTGAAGGTAAGTTCTTAGATTATGGTTTCTTTGAAAAGAAGATTCCAGTTCATAAAATGGTTGAGAAACTTTGGAATCTTTGAGTTCTTAGAAGAAAACCTGATGATTTATGATGAGCTTGTAAAATTATTTTATTTTTATCTTTGAGAGGAAGAAGGCAAAGATGGAGTGTATACATTCTCAACTTATCTTAAAGGCAAAGAGATAAAGTTCACTACAAAATATTTTGTTAGAATTATGAAACTTTCATATGTGTCTACAAATAAAACTTATAACAGACCAAAGGTAGTTGAATGTTTGATAGGAAAAACATCTTTATCTACTAAGAAAGAAGGATTTACGAACAAAGAATTTTCTTCAGTAGAATTTAAACTTGTTCATCATATTGTGACACACTGCCTGTTTCCAAGGAATGGTCGACATGATACTGTAAGTATTTGAGAATGTGTTCTAGTTTATTGCATAGTTTACAATTTGGCATATGACCTTGTGGATGCTATCTTAACATATATGTTCAACCAAAAGGGGAGAACTAATGGACATATGCCTTATGCCATGTATCTTACAAGATTCTTTCAATATTTTGAGGTTGATCTCTTTGATGATGTCCCAACATGTCCTTTAAACTATAATGAGATCAATATTTGAACACAAAGAAGAATGAGATACTGTCACACCCCACACAACTATCCTATGCATTTTGGTCATCCTATAGATTATTCTCTATTGGGGCCTATGCGGGATGCTAATATTCCCTTATTCTTCTGTAGTTTTCCCATTTCTAAGGGGGTATTCTGCCAAAGTTTTGGCAGAGTCTACCCTAAATTATAGACATCTATACCTGTTATAAAATCATCATATAATTTTCTAATATCCATATCAATAATTTCTAATATATGTCATAATTATAGAATAATTAACCCCTAACCAACATTCACATCTATTTGCCTAAGATTGGGATTGATCCTGATAGCATTACATTCTAAGGGGAATCATATAGCACCATTTACAATCTTATATCTAAATACCATTATGTAATACTTAACCAGCTTTTATACCATTTGGTGACAAATTCTTTGCTATGACATGCCAATACATCTTATTACGCATCATTTGAATCCTTTAAATATAAACATAAAAATACATAATGAAATTTACAATTACCAATCATCATACCATAATGAAAGAGTCTTCAATCTTGCTCAATAATCCTAACCCACAGTCCGGAGTCTTTACCTAGCCTATCAGCTAAAAATTAAAAGCAAGAAGACCTCAGTCTAGGCAACTTAGTGAGTAGGCAGGGTTAGAAGATAATAATCAATAATTGAGAAGAATATATATTACATCCAGAGCATGCATAGTCCATGTTCAACATCACCTGATACAAAGCATTCCATATCATTTAATTTCATCATATCCATAACCTTCAATATTCTTAATTCATGTATTTATATAAGAGATTAAACATCACTTAGTGCAAACCAAAGGCCCCAAAGTTTTCAAATATAATCATATATCACACAAGACAATAACCAGGGGGTCATTCTTACCCCTAGCAATGTATCCATACACTCATTATAAATATCCATATTCAATCACAATCAGGGGATCTAGCTATCCCCACTAGTCATACAATATACATCGCATCATAAATCCAAACATATAGCTTGTATACAATTGAGAATGCATTTCATTAACAACCAAATCAACTTATCATACTAGCTCAGTTACAAAACAAAGAGGATGATAATCATTCCCATTCATACATTTGACAACAAAAGGTCCACGTACCTCAACCTTCATTTCAATTGCTTAAGCTCCACATTATTGCCTCATAAATCCTACAAACATAACATTTCATTTGTAGTACTTTGAATGTCAACCTAATGTAATTAACAATTAATTATGCCCCAAATGAAATTACTTTCTCAACCTCCTTCATTAGTATCCTAGGTTTGGAATCAAACCCTTTTGTAATGCCCCACATCCCCACTCTATGCATTTTGACCACACCACACCGGGACTGATGTGGAACGCTACCATTTCCCTTCTTATTAAGAGAAGTTTTTTCATAACCACACGATTTTCCTATTTTTAAGGAAAATACTGCCAAAATTTTGGCAGAGTCTACCTTATATTTTTAGGACTTAAACCTGTGCATACATTTATGAATTGTATAAACTTTACATTTAACAATAATAAAACATTAACATATCCCTCAACACTCACCTATAGCCCAAAACCTGCATTGCCCCATGATGGCAATAACACAATCCACTTTCATATCATGCACAATTTACACTAATATGACATGCCAATCTTTTTACATCATTATACATAACCAGAATACATCTCTACTTAAATTAATATAATTACATTATGAATTTCAATTAAATTCAAATATATAATGGGATTTTAAATCCCAACCTATTGTCATGCCACAAGAATATGTCTTCTAGTCTTGCTTATCAGTCCTAGTTCACATTTGGGATTCTTTACCTAACTTGTTAGCTAAAACATACAATAAATAGGCATGAGTCCGAGTAAACTTAGTAAGTAGGCATAATAGAAAACAACATTAAAGTACATCAGCATGTTCTGAATCATATGACCTATATATATCATAATCCATGTAGTCCATAACAAAACAATACCATGCCGACAAAATACACATTAACACCATATTCAAACCAATACCTGAATCATACCTTTCAGACATTTCACATCTTTACCACTCTGGGCACAACCTATCTCTACCATTTTGGTACCATATATCTCCTTATACCATTACTCTCTACCTCTGATATTTGTACTATCATATTCGTGCCATTCAGGCACCACATATCAATTTTTGCCATGCAAGAATCCACATACCCTATCATCTTTTAATGAATATACTATCATGGAATGCTTACCATTCCATTGATACATGTATTTATGCAATCCTCACATACATGGGATATTCTTTATCCCCAACATCTACATACTAACAACAAGATATATGAGACATAACTAGTTTCAACAATCTATACATCACATTCGTTTATTACAAAACAAGATTTATGGGATGTCCACAATCCCCATTCATATATTTATGTTCGAAATAAAAATAAATACAATCAATGGGATAACTTCCATCCCCTTTTTGTAATATATTCAAAAGAAAGCCTACTTACCTTGAGTGATTCACTATCTACTCCTCAAGCTTCATGCCTTTTCATTCTTCTTAAATCATCCTGTATAGAGCAACAATCTCATTCATTTACAAGACAATTTCACTAATGTACATTAAGTTAAATAATTTCACCTTTCACACATTCCCATTCAAATGAGATTATCAATTGTTCATTTATGTTGATCAATTATAATGGCCCAACAAGGGCTACTATGGAATCATATATCTATCCACACCTTGTTTCATGTTAAGACATAATCCTTATGTCTTCCATTCCCATCATTTATACAATATTTCCACTAACGCATATCCTATAATCAATTATACTTCTTTAGTAGTTGATTACATCATAGGCATACTAACTTTCATCCCAATCTACCATGATGCTAGGTTTACACTCCCAATTACACATCATGATTCATAGCATATTTAACATCAAATTTATCTTAATAACATGCTCATCATGCTTATAACTCACTTAAACTAAGAATAAGTATGTTATTAAGCAAAACCCCCATGTTCATTACACAAATTCATGAAATTTCCTAAATTTTACTGTTCATCTTCCCCAAAATTACTATTCACAAAACCCTAGCCATGCCAAATCATGAATTCTTATGCACAAATCATGGAAAACATGTTACAAAGCATTATACTTAACTTATTAATCATATTCCCCATCGAAATTTTGCCTAATTCATGAAATATCATAAATTCTCAAAAACCCTAGTTTAGGAAAATGAAAATCAAGTTGGGCAAAATCACCTTACCTTTGATTTATGTGCATGAATTGGATCATAGAAGAAGGAAGTAACTTCAAATCGTCAAAACCCAACATGGGTTGCATCAAATTGAAATTTTCTTCTTCTTTCCATCATTCCAACAGTTGAAACTTGAGTTTAAAGGAATGAATCCTTACTTCCATGGGCTATCACAATGATTTTCTAGTCAAAAGGGCAAGAAGTTGATGTATAAAGGGATGGGTTTCAAGGATGGGGCATTGGGGATCAAAAGAGGGAAGAAGAAACCAAAACAATTAGAAAGAAATGGGCCAAATGGCCCTTAAAAATTAAATAGCCAAAATTAAAGTCGTGACCTCAAATCTGGGGCTGTAACCCCAAAAATGTCTACCCAATAAGCCCTTTCAACGCTCAGCACCGCGGCCTCAAATTTTGTGTAGGAGATAGTCTCACTAAATTGAACATATCTCTCTCTTATGACTAGAAAATGATAAGATTCTTGAGAAATTAGAAAGATAACTTCAAGATCTACAACTTTTATATTAAATACATTTTCTAAATTAGCCTAAATATATGTCAAAAATTTTAATAAAGTCACCCAATTTGGTAATCTTGGGACTTTTTACCCATATGGAGTAGTTTCAGTATATTGATCATAACTTTCTCATAAGATATTAAAATCATATGATTTTGATTCATTGGAAAAAAGCATTCAATATCTATAACTTTTAAGTTTAAGAAGTTTTCAAATTAGTCAATTATCCATGTTAAACATTGATCACAAATGACCCCTTTTATGCATCATAAAAATACAGAAAAATGGCCCTCATAAAACATAACTTTTATTCTAAATTTTTTGAATGATAATTTATGAAAATATTTCAAATTTTTCCTCAAATTTTAATGTCCTAGGTGTTATACCTTTCACAAAAGTAATTATCATTGAGCATCAATTATCCCTTATACGTGAGGTTGTCATTAAATTTTGGCAATAGGTTGTAAGTTTCTTGTATGCTCATCAATAAACAATCATAATCCAACATACTTGTAACACTTGTGATGTTAATTTTTTGTAATTGTGTATTTGAGTACATTATGATTTTCCCAGGGATGTTAAAAGGTGGATAAATTTTGAAAAAAATTCTTAAATAATTACTTTAAAACAAGAGTATTTAGATTGATTTTTATTTTGTTTTAAGAATGCAAAGACTTGTGTTAAATTTGAGGAATGTGGCAATCCAACAAAATTAATTTGATGCAATTAAATGATGTTCTTATGTATTTTGATGATAAATATTATGGTAAAATAAGGGAAAATAAAGAGGGAAAAGGAAATATGCAAAAATATTGGAGAAAATACAGCAAAACTGGGGCAGGAAAAAATGGTGTTGTGGCTTAGAAATCAGCGCTACAAGGTCGGGTGGATTTCACTTGAGGCAATGCAACCAAGGATTTCCAAGCCATGGCATGTAATTGCAAGTCAAAGCATGGGTCAGCGTTATATGTGGGATAGCCAGTTTTTAATTCATTTCCTCTGACCCATTTTCTCTGGTCCTTTCTATTTCTCTCTTCCCCTTTTCCCTAGTTCTATCATACATTCTTTTTAGCCATTTTAGCTAGGAAATCATCTTGCCTAGCTATATAAACTTGTGATCTTTTAGTTAAACTAAACTTTCACCCATTTGAACCTTGAAAAATGGAAAAAAATTGAAGAAATATTAGATTTCCACACAATGAAAGAGCAACAAGGAACTGGAAGCTTAATCCTTTGATTAGGAAGGATGACTATGCTTGTATGCAAAGGTAAGCTCAATCTCTTAACCAAATTCCCTATTTTGATTTCTAGAGTTTGGAACCCAATGTGTAAAAGGGTGATTTTGGGGCTTAAATTGATGTATATGGTTATAAATTCATGGGGGAATGAGTTAATACAATCAATAGTGTAAATTGGCATGAGAAATTGTGAATTATGCAAAGCTAGGGTTTCGATGAAAACTTGAAATTGTTGATTGCCTGATTTTTGTTGCATTAATCTAGGGGTAAATGATTAATGGTATAATTAGAATGCTTTTGAACTTGTATGGAGTGATTTGGACTAGAAAAATTAAATTTTGGGCTATGCCCTAAGTATGGATTAAAAAAGGATTTTGTGTTTAGGCCTTGTAAGCCGAAAATTGATTAGATTAGATATTTAATTAGATTGTAATTGAAGTTAATTGATGTTGGTTATGTTAAATGATGATTACAGATGGTTGAAAATTAGATTCCTTAAGAACTCTTCTTGAGATGTTATGATTTACATAATGCCTAGTAGCCATTTGATAAAATGTCCCAATGAGAGATAAATTGAGTTTGATTATAACCTTAAGACCCTTTTAGAAGAGAAGGAATGACTAGTCATTTCAAATATACTTAAAGTTTAAGGGGCACGTTGTAAAAGTTAACTAGGTGTTGAATATGTTGGGTCTTATTGTGTATTAATAAGTATGCAATTATGCATTTGGTAAGTATAAGGGATTAGCAATAAATCAATCATACTATCTAATTCAGTGATTTGAAATGAATTAGTTTGAGTTATGTTTGTAAATGAATGAGATTGTTGCTCTATACATGATGACCTGAGAAGGATGAAAAGGCATGGAGCTTGAGGAGTATATAGTGATTCACTCGAGGGAAGTAGGCGCTCCTTGTTTTGTTTGAATGTATCGTTGGCTGGGGATAAGGAATATCCCATTGATTTGAATCCGGGCTTGTGTGTTTTGGTTGAGGATATTGAATATCCCATATTTGTTGATGATAAATGTTTATATTGGTTTGTGATGACATAAATGCTAGGGATAACTAATATCCCTTGGATTGAATTATATTGTGTTATTGGTATTGTGTGTATTTAATTATTTTTGTGAATGAATTTCTATATGAATTGACAAGGGATACGGTATAGAAATAAAAGATATTCCCGTAAGTTGTGTTTGTTTGGGTTGAAGCATTATGTTGGATAATTGAATGGGCATATGTGTAAATTGATGATTCAGGAGATGAGGGTTATACCCTAATTATTGGATTGTAATAATGAGGATATGGTCCTCATAGTATGATTGATTTATTATGCCTTTGATCATGCTTGGATTGAATTATGTAAGTTGTGAATTGATTATTGATTTGTATTAATTGGGCATACTTATTGAGTTGTCTGAACTCACACCTTCTTGTTTAAATTTTTTATTGACACGTCAGGCAAAAGATTTATGAGAAAGACTGAAGACCTTTGGATGGTATGTTTGAATATTGGATTGGAATCCCATTGTATATTTGTATAATGGGAATTTGTATAATTGTATTAGATTGTAAATGACATATATTAAATGTAAGTACATGGCATGTCATAATAGGAATAAATGTACATGATATTGATATGTATTTGTTTATTGCCATCATGGAGTAATGCAAATTTTGGATTATGGGTAAGTTGGGCCAATGATTTTGTAAATGCTTTATGTGTTTTAATTGAATTTTTATATTTGATGATGAATGTATAGGATTATGTTTTATATTCACAATTGTGAGTATAAATATTTGAAACGCATTTGATAAGATCATTTGATAAATGTATATTAGGTGTAAATTCACATAATTCATTAGAGATTGCAAAACTTTTTTGCATAAATTCCCTTAAAATTAGGGAATTTGGGTAATAGAATGGGATCCAAGTACTGCTACCCTAAAAGTGAGGAAATTATAGTAAAAATAAAGGAAAATGATCAAGGTCGCGCCTCGGAAGGCAAGGCGTGACAATACTCAACATTTAAGTAATATTAATAACATGCTAATTAAGCTCTAAATGCATCCAATCCACTACCATTTCAACAATCCTACCCAAAACAGCTTCTCATTGAAATATTTTAGTAAACATTTTCTAAATACTTTTTAAATGATAATCTCTCAACAAGGTACCTCAAAGATTCTTCATTTCCTTTAACATTCATCCATTATAGCACATGATTAACATGTAAACAACCAGAAAATAGTCAATTAAGTTCTTAATTTCAAGATTCAGTTCTTAATTTCAAGATTCAGCTGTTTAAACATGTTATGCACTAAACCCTTTTTCAACCCCTACTTAGGTTATAGTACAAAAATCTGATTCATTAGTCCAATTCATCCCCAACATGTTCCCTAACAAAGTAATTTTGCAATTAAACATTTACCCCATGGTTTCAATAGTCATTTCCATTATTTTCATATCAAAACAATATTCATGAAATCCTAACTAACATGAATCATCATATTTTATGTCCAATCAAGTTTCAAAACCTAATTAAGCATGAATTAATCACTTTTCCCATGAATTTAACAACAAATCCCCTTCATCTTTTCCAAAACTTAATTTATACGAAACCCTAGTTCATCATAAATCATGAATTCGAATGGGGAAAACAACTTACCGTGTATTCCAGGCATGGCTTCCTCCTATGGTTAAAAACACTAGTTCATCATAAATCATGAATTCGAATGGGGAAAACAACTTACCATGTATTCCAGGCATGGCTTCCTCCTATGGTTAAAAACCCTAGTTCATCATAAATCATGAATTCGAATGGGGAAAACAACTTACCATATATTCCAGGCATGGCTTCCTCCTATGGTTAAAAATCCACACTTAAATCAAGTGGCCTCTTCCATTTTCAATAATCAGATTTGCTTCCATTTTCCCACCTTTCAAATGTCAAAAACTCATCCCCATATGCAATTTGGGATGTTAATCTTGCTAAATCATCATTTTCTTTAACAAAATGGGCAAGATTTAACTCCTAAATGGGGTTAGAGTAGAGGGAAAAAGAGAATGGGATGGAACAGGGGAAGAACATAACAAAAAATGCTAATAAAAGTAGGCTAACCGACTTAAATCCTTGTTCAATGATGTAGCTTCGAATCACACGTTGCAGCATGGGATTCGCTGCCACATTCATTTCGCTTTTTCATTCCAATGTCGCAGCATCGATTCCTAGGCTGTGGCGTCCAATGTGCTGCCCCCCTATTTTATGGATTTTTCTCCACTTTAAGCATTGATTTTTCACATGTAATTTACCCCTATCTAATTATCACATATAAAAATAACAATCCACATTCAAATACATGATAATCCCTCCATTAAAATCAATTAATTTGTATAATCACTTTTAATTTGTATGCATCCTTGAACATCCTATAACCACATTTAGATGGATGATTAAATACCTTCAATTTGCCAAACCATGCTATTTAATCATCATTGAAATCTCAAATTACAAACTTTAAAAGTAAAATAGTAAGAAATATATCACTAAATACTAGGTAAAGACATCAAAAATTTTAATTGGCCATGAACATCATGGACTTAATACTATTTTGCAACACTTTCCGTATTTTAGTTGCTCAAGAATTACAAACTTTCCCCCTTACAAAAGTTTCATCCTTGAAACTTTTAGTGTCATACTCAAACTATTCATATAAACTAATCATTCACAAACTATTTACGTTGACTAATAATAACACATACTCAAAGCCTTATCTAAGGAACCCAAAGTGCTCATACAATTAAACTACCTTTATCAGTAAGACTTTCAATGAGCAATGAGTTTGATCAAATTTACAAATCAATCATATAAAAACATATTACTTGTTACTAATCTTTCACAAATTACCAACAATACCGGATCATTCACTCAATTTCATGAAAATTTACCAAAATAGTTAGAATTCAACATATAATTCCACATTTTCAATTAATTTACTCAAAACTTGGGATATGCCATAATATAATCATTAAGTGTAATTGTAATTTAATTCCAACGGGTCTAAATACCTTATTTATCCATTTGATGAACACAACAATCAATTTAATACAACATCCTTTACTATCATTATGACATTAAATTTTTCCCATAAGGATTAGACTTATTTTACCCACCAATGCCAATATTATTCACATGACAATAATAGCTACAGTCTCAATAACCTTACTCACCAATGCTCGTATCTATCAAATTTACAGTCTGCCTTATTACAAGGCATTCCATAATCACACCTGACAATAGTAGCTATAGTCTTAAGAAATAGTATCAATCATCGATAGAATATAGTTATCAGAACATTCTCACATTTGCAAGTAGAATTACTATCACAAAGTCAACACAAATAGTCATAAGTATTTCTAATAAAGAGTCTACTAAAATATCCATGTCCAATAGACTCTTATCATTTCTTTCTCAACATATTGGTATCCATATTTCCATTTGCCTACTATCAACTAGTACCATGAACCAAGTGAAGGCTACTATAATGCCCCACACCCCCACCCTATATGTTTTGACCACGCCATACCGGGGCCAATGTGGAATGCTACCACTTTCCTTCTTCTTAAGGGAAATCTTACCATATTCTCACAATTTCCCTAAGTATAAGGGAAATATCCTTCCTAAAATATGGCAAAGTTTTTACTAAATATATGTAGTTAAACCTGATATACATATGTGATATCAAATACAATTTAAGATTTACATTTCTATGATTAAATGATAACAACTATATCTAAAATAACCACACACCCATACTCATAGCTCTGCCCAAGATCAGAATTGGATCATGATGGCAATACATTACCCTTGATTAATACAAATCGATTCTCAATATTATACTTACATGATTTACTATGACATGTCATACATTATTTACAATTTGATACAATCATACAATCTCAGAATTAAATGATAAATTATAAATTTCAATGGGATTCCAATCCCATTACTTTACCATACCATCAGTTGTCTTCTAATCTTGCTCATCCGTCCCAATCCTCAATTGAGAGCCTTTACCTAACCTGTCAGCTAAAATTCAACATAAGAAGGCATGAGTCCAGGCAACCTAGTAAGTAGACATAGATAAAATAAAACAATAATTAATCACAACATGTTCTAACCCAAAACATGTATCAAACACAACATAATTAAAATTTAAACCATCAATACATCATATTCCCATCTCATCCTAAGATGTACAACCCACGACAATCATTCTATGAGGCTCACATCCTTATTCTTTTCATGCACACCCTACACCTTTTTGGCATATTGTATCATATAGTGTCATTCTGACACTTCATATCACATCCGAGCCACTATGGCTCCTCCTACCACAATATACGCCATACAGGCATCTCATATCACCATACATGTCATGCAGGCACCACATGTTAACCTATGCCATACAGGCATAGTATTACAACTGTGCCTTCAATGCATATTACATTATTATACATATCTATACTATTATGGAATGCTTTCCATTCCATTCATACATACAATCATATGATGTATCATGCTACTTATACAACTATGAGATATCACTTATCCCATCTTTATCACCCATTAACAATATCATAATAGGAAATTATACTTTTCCTATTAATTCATATAATGAAAACACATAGATATAACATATTATCAAATCTTAACATGGGATATACTCATCCCATCTATTCTTTCCATCACACACTTGGGATATTCCTTATCCCTTTCATATAGACATCCATACACAAGAATAAGAAATATTGTGGGATACTATCTATCCCCAACATTGACATGTCTAAATCATAGACCAATTTGACTACGGAATATTCTAAATCCCCAACCTTCATGTATAACAAATATAATACAAAATGAATCTGGGGTTGGACTACCACATAAATCTAACATGCATAACTTTATGCATATTAATAGTCATAGCCGTATACATACATGAAATAACCATTTGTGTATTCATAAAACAAATAAACATCAAGTTCTTAAAATATCATGGGATATTTACAATTCCTCATCCAAAACACACAAGCCCAAAAATAACCAATAGGATAATTACTATCCCCATACATTCATTCATACAGAACAAGGGCGCCAACTTACCTTAGGCCTTTAGTTCCAAACCACTTTCCTCCAGCTCTATTTTCTTATCCTTCTCAGATCATCCTGTAAAGAGCCACAATCCTATTTACTTAAACATTTATAATCAAACACTTAATACATCACATTAACATTTTTTACATAGTCAATTTCAGGCGATGATCATCAAACATGTGATAAACATCTATTTAACCAGGGTTTCATCACAATAATCACTAGAAACCCCTTAGTTGACATATTTCACAGGAATCTTACATGATCAACACTTAAAAAACAAGTAAAAAGCTCAATTAAGCTTTAAATCTACTCAATTTATAGCTTACATAGCCCATACACAAAATCCTCTTTAAACCCTAACAAGGGCATAACCCAAACTTTGATTTCACTAGCCCAAATCACTCCATACCAGTTGCAACACATTATAATCATGTCATTAATCATTTACCCCATGATTAATTCAATAAAAATCAGGAAATCCCTAATTTCCTAAAACCCCAACTTAAGAAAATCAGAAATAAGGAGGGAAAAACCAACTTACCAAGTAATCCATGCATGGCTTTCTCTAATGGACATAAATCTAAGCCCAAAACTCTAATTGGCACCATCCTTTTGAAGGAGACTCTATCAACATTATTATATATGATTTTGATGACAACAAAACTTATATTAAAGAGAAGAAACTTGTATGCTTAAATCTCTAACAAACACATGTATGATTATGAATTGATAATAATTAATCATGAATGTTTAATTAAACAAGTATACATTCCTCACTTTATAGTGCACACATAATAAACATGAATTAACCTTTATTGCATAAATTTGCTAAATAAATACTATCACCATAATTACTTAAGCTTTCACATTATGCATTTAATTGAAATGTATATTATCCTTGCTTTACAAAATGATACAATCACATAAGGATAAAATATATTTTGATATTATTTATGAAAGCTAATATCGTAGCGAGTGTAGAAAAGTTCAAGTGTAGGATAATAATCGTCTAAAAACAAACTGTCACAAATATCTACTACATTCCAAAGGAACTAAACTGATGAAAATCTTGGAAGAAGAAGAAGAAGAAGAAGAAAGAAGAAGACAAGCAACAAGAAAGGTTGCAGTTGTCTAAAAGAAGCTTCCGTGAATAAAAATATGGGAAAAAAACAAGGCTTCGAAGATGTGCTATAACGAGTTTGTGTTGTTTGTCAACCTCAACAAGAAAATGTCAATAAAAAAATGCAAAACAAGAAATTAAAGAAGAAGCCATGATCAGAGAACTTAAATTGCATTTGAGAAATTCTGACTACTTATACTTGATCTGATCAAAGTCTATCCAAGATAAAGTACAAAGATGAAGAAGTAACTCAACCACTTGGTAGACAAAAAAAAGACAAAGAAGAAATTGCCACCTAGACAACCATACACAAAGTTAGAAGATTGGATTAGTTTAAGGATAAAATGACAATATAAATATAGAAGAGAGTGCAACTTTAGCTGAGCTAAGATAGATAAATAAAGATTGACGAACCAAGAAAGTTGTAAGAACAAACCCCTTCTTTTGTTCAAAGTGTGCAGAGAATTTAAAGATCTTCACCGTATTTGCAAATCAAAGATCATCTGATATGACAGACCAAGTTCAGCCAAAGAAGAAGACAAAGTAGCAGCTACATTGTGAGCATAGACAAAGCTGAGAATTGACAATGTGCTATTTCGATCGAAATGGACTTCAACAGATAAAGGCACAATTGTCTACAACTTACAATAGACAAATGGTACGTGCAAAGTATTCAATCCAAGATAAAGCAGAACAAAGTTCATCTATCACTTACATCAAATGAATACTACACTTTGCTATTTGAGTAAGTTAAAGTAAGCTTCGTCAACGCCATCCAAAGATGATCTGTTATCTACAACAAACAAAAAACATACAAGAAGGATTGATCATCTTACAAAACTCCTGGAGAAATTGTGGCAAACAAAGAAGAGTTTATCTATAAGTCAGTTAAACTTCATCTCCATTATTCAAAGTTCATCTGCTACTTGCAATAGATAAAATCATTCTTATGGAAGTTCAACTAATAGACAAACCTTGGAAGAATTCATCTATAACTTACGGTAGATAAATGCAGACAAAGAGAAGCTATGACATGTCAAAGAAAAATCTATTAATGTGACTAAGCATACAAGTGACATCTGAACTCGAGCTGTAATTGTGCAAACTTATACCAGTTACCATTTTTAACAATAAGCGACGTTGCAAGTTTCTCAAGGTTGTGATGAGTCAAACGAGAATCACCTTTTAACACATCTCATCCTCTTCTCTGAACGGCGATGGAGCAGCTTGAGACAAATCAGAAAGACCTGGACTTCAATGGCAGAAAATTCAAACGGTCTTATTCATTTAATGCTACTTTTGTTTTTGCATTCAACAGAACCCATCTTCTCCAATGGTCGAAAGTATGAAGAAGCTATTTAAGGAGAAAAGGTGGGACGATAGTTGGTGGTGAATGAATACTTTTTCAAATGAGCTTAACTTATGAAATTCCTTCCACCCATGGCTAGGAGCTTAAACCTTCAGTTATCTATCCTTGAGCTTAAATCTTGATACACTTATGGCCATTATCTTTACTTTATGGGAAGATCTTTTGTAATATATAGAGCTGAGAGAGAGAGAAATATCATATCTTCCCTTGTGCTTCATTGTAACACTTTGTAAAGTGTTAGTTTTCTGGTAAACTTAAAACCAGAGAGTTGTTGGTGGGCTCTAGTGTAAGGCCCTAGAAATTTCAACAATGTAAATGTTCACTATTGTAAAGTTTTAGAAATTTTTACAATGCGGCATACTATAAAATTTCATTTTTGAGGAAG
>JAYJMB010088030.1:13403-26277 GCA_036873735.1 Pouteria campechiana
GGGATCACGGTTTCCACCCGCCCATCTTTGCGTGTGCTCACCTACTTGTATGGGCACGCCAAAAACGCCATCGCCAACCCATACCCGCGACAAACACGCGTTGCGTGTGAATGCTTGATTGCTGCATCGGTGCATCCATTTTGCGAGTTTGTTGCGGCTATGCAACTGCTGTGGAAGCACTCTCAAGGTTCGTCGCCTCTCCAGATGATGCTGATGCTAATATCCGTTCAGCGGAACATTAAAACCCCGCTAAGAAGTTAGGCTAGCGACCACCAGAATTGTTAATACGAGGGTTAGGCTAGCCACCACTGACCACAAGAATCCTGAATTTAGAGTGACTGAGTACCAAGGGTCGTACTTTGTCAGAGTATCAAATTGCATCCACATGTTGACACAGACAGTTGCTTTGGCCGATCCAGCTTGACAATCACGTGCAGCGAGTGGGATGCTGGGAATCTTCTGTGTCACCCGATTACCAAACCAAGCCAAAGTCCGGCTATCATGGGAGAGTTTTCCAACTCAACGCCCGTCGGTGCTACGCGAAGATTCTGAATCCCTGCACCCGGTCGGGTTGACTGGGTTGACTAGGCCGGGGTAAACTTATCCCTAAACTTATTTATAAAATATTAATTTAACTTGATCTCTAACCTTATTTGTAAAACCTAGCCCAACTCTAAACTAACCCTAAAAAAATTGGGTTCATACAAGTTTATATGTGTGTTCTCACCTTTGAACTAGGTTAACTAAGTGCAATGCTATAATCTTTCCCTTAATAATTTGAAAAAATTTGGGGCAATTAGGATCCTTATCTAGGTAATGCAATCAAAACCATGATTGTCATCCCTGATTTAAAGCCTTCTGTTGATTCCTTGAAATTGTGGCAGAATATTGCTCATGAAAAGTCATTTTGGGTACCAAATTTCAAAGTAGTAGTAATCCCCTTCCTTCCATTTTCATGACTAATTTCCTCCCCTTTCTTTGTAGGACCCACATGTCACCTTCATCTCCCTTAAAATCATGCACAAGTTGGTTTGAATGGGAAGAAAAATGACTTATTAAAACCAAATTTTTGGGTTGTGTCGAGATCCCCTGTTAAGCCATCATTTCACGTTGACAATTGTCACTTGTGCTTATTCATATGTTCATATTTTTAATGAGGAACCATGTCCCCTTTATAGAACCAAAATGCATCTTTCAGTTTTTGAACTTGGTTGCAACCAACAAAATTGAAAGTAAGGCAGAGGCAACAGTTTACTTGTTGCTCCCTAAATGTGTTTCTAATCTTATGGCCTGGCTTGGATGTCTATCTTCAAAAGAGATTTTCTCCTTCAATAATCTTGCAGCAACTCCTCCTAATGGAAACTCCCTTCCTTCTAATGAAATTCATGAATGGTAGAGACCCTGTTTGCAAATGGTTGGGATGCAGGTAGTGGGGGAGGCTAAGAAGGGACGAAAGGTTAGTGTAATGACCTATGACCACATTGCCAAAGTATTGACCACCCTTGACTATCATATTCTTCACAACTTTATTCCTTTGTGGTTAATGCCCATACAACTTTTAATAAAAGATGCCTTAATAGGTTTCCACAAAGCTTACATGTAGATGTTAAGATTCCACCCCTTACTTAGGTAATATAGGATATTATACTTTCCACCCCTCATTCGGGCAGTGTGAGATATCACACTTTCCATCCCTCGCTTGGGTAATATGAAATATTACATTTTCCATTCCTCACTCGGGCAATATGAAATATCACACTTTCTAGCTCCTTGGGGTTTTCAGGATCTTTGAAAAACATATTTTCATTATTGAACTTTTAAGAGTTAACTATGATAACATTTGTAATGACTTATAACTACACTATAGAGATATTGTATACTCTGAACTATCATAATTCTTATAGCTTTGCTCTTTTATGGCTGATGCTCATATAACTTCTACAAAAGGTACCTCAACAGATTTTCATAAGGTTTACATATAAATAGCAGGATTCCCTCTTAACCCAGGCAATGTGAAATATTAAATATATATATATATATATATATAATACAAATCAAGTTGCTCCACCCTCTAACCCATACCAACACGATTTCTTAAATTCAGTTGGGTTAAGGTTTGCATAACCCGATTTGTCAAACTGCACAACAAGGGTCAGTTGGGTTGGGGTTGATCCTGAACAGATTTACGCCCTATACCCATACTTCGATTCCTTATACATTAAAATGCGCATAGAGACAAGCAATAAATTCTGATGGCGATGTTATGAACGGGGCCAGTTAAACGGATGAGAGGGTACGGTGTTGGATGTGAAAACAAGCCAATTTAAAAAGGAGGGTCACGGCTGCCGGTGGGTTGCGGAGTCACCACCGCGTCCTCAAAAATTCCAGTCAATCTTCCCGCGTGGACATCCAGGACACTAGCCATTAAAAATTCTTGGACCGTACCACGCCGTTTCGGAGCTCCTTTTTGTTTGTATCTACTTTTGGACTGGCAACGTGCTTCCAATCCGCCGGTCTCGACTACGCTCAGAAGGCGTCTTCCATGATCGAGACCGTTCATCTAATGGACCGCCATCGAGTGAGGCATCCGCCGAAAGACATGTTCGGCGATCGAGACCGTTAATCTAGCTGACAACATTCGGGTAGCTGCAATCACTTTAATCGCCGTTTATATTTTTAATAATTATTTTTTATTCTTCCATACAAAATTTTATTTTATTCCTGGCAATTTCCATTATTTTGTTGGAATCACGCTGCATTTTAGGTACATATTTTCATCAAACCCCATTTCAAATACTGGCCAGACCCATGGGGAAAAATAAAAATAAAATTTTTATCGCATGCGTGTAAAACGTTAATCTCCTAACTTGATTATATATTCGAAAAGTAACAAGCATGCGAGTTGAGATAGTCAAGACTAATCAGCTGCACATTTTCAACGGAGAAAATTACTGGGATATTCAAAACAGAAGATCGGCATGAGATGAGAACCGGCCGACGAAACTTCCCAATTACTTTTGGAGTATACCCATGGAATGTTCTAATGATAAATAAAAGATCCACAAAAATAATTTCGATCTTTAAAAAGATTCTGTTGTAAAGAATCATCGTCCTCTCAATAATCTTCAACGGTTAGGATCACCGGATCATTGGATAAAATTCTCAAAATATAAAAGAAGGTTTATCTTGGAAAATAATCCGCAGTGTAAATAGAATCATCCACCATCATCATGCAATATTTTACTTGCATACATGCATGACATACTTCTGTGCCACCTGTTAACTACCCACCCGCAGCTCCTCGTCCGACGACAATAAATAATCCGCTCTTCAGCTCTGTTTTTCCTACGAGGGCGGGAGTTTAGAGAGAGAGAGAGAGAGAGAGAGAGAGAGGGAAATCCGCAGGGAAAAAAAAAAAAAAATCCTTTCGAATTCTGGGGTTTCAGCAAACCCTTATTCGGTTTGTCTATCCCTTTTCTCTCTCACAAGCTTCCTGCATTTTGTGAATCCACTGCCAGCTTCGGATTTCTCCAGGGACTCCCCTTTCCTTTCATTACGGATATTTCTTAAGGGAAAAGATAAGATATCGAGGGCTTACGGCGCTGGAAGAACAGCAGCTTATCAAATCGCCTTTTTTCCTGAAATTTCTGGTGGTTGTGCCGTTTGCCTGCTCTTGGAGACGGATCGAGCCTTGAGAGACGATATTTTACAGAGCAATCGGGAGTTCTGGGGCTTACTTGTTCCAGAGAGACCGATTTCATCGAATCTGAATTTTTCTGCTCCGGTTTAGAGGCACCTGCAATTTCTTCGCACGGTCGGAGCTTGATTAGTGTGGAAGCTTGGATTTCTGGGGATTAAGATCCGGATTTCTTCTCACCCATTGGTTTTCTTGCGCATTTTCGCTGAATTCCTGTAAGAAGTATTTCCGCTCGTTTAGCTGTCCTTTTTCTCCAGAAGAACATGATCTTCCGTTGCTTTTGAATCTTCCGTATCTCGCTTCAGTTCTCCGTGTGAAACCCTCTGTCGTTCTCCAGAAGAACTTTTCAGAGTTTGAAATCTGTCGTTGCTTTGTTTGCTTAGCATTATTACTTTTCCACAACAGATTGATATTGAACTACAGGCCGAGTTTTGTTTATTTTAAATAATGCAGGAGAGTTTCTTTTCGCCTTCTCTTATTCTCTCTAGCTTGAAATCTCGCTTTTGCTGATATCACATCCATATAAAAAAAAATAGCCAATTTAACTTGCTTAGTCTCCTGCTCCATGTCCAAGTTCCTTTGTTGGAGAACGAATTTGTGCAGTCATTATTTATTGGCAGTGATAAATTGCTTGACAAAGATGTAGAGTTTCCAGCAGCACAGCATAGCTCAATTTGTGGAGACGAAATGCGTGCATGTGCTTGGCCCCTGGTTGTTATATTCACTTTCCAAAAGGGGCATCTACTGTTATCCTTTCAATAATTTGGGCACCCCAACAAAGCAGGCAGGCAATTTGTCCAGAAAGAAATCGTATTTCCCTGCCAGAAAAACAAGGAAATTTTGGACAAATGTTATTTTTTCACTCATTAACTGTTCGACATTGATAAACATCTCATCCTTTTATCACTATACTCCCAACAAAGACAATGTAATAGGGAAATATACAGCTTTGTAAAATTTACTACAAATGGAAACAAGGAAAATAAATATGAAATTTGCTGTAAATCTGAATTTCTTGATGCTGTGTGCATGCATGCAAGGTTTGGGTGTGGGTCAGTGTTTAGAATTACCTCTTAGCTGTCAACCAAGCAAAGATTTGGTTTGTTCTTATTTTGTATGAAGTAGAATATTGATAATTTCCACTTGCCTCATTTAGCTTGAAAGAGGAATTGTCCACAAGCTGATTATTGAAACTGTTTTCAATCTTTCAGGAAGACAAAGCCATGGTTCTGTGGGTTTTTGGTTATGGCTCATTGGTGTGGAATCCTGGATTTGCTTATGATGAGAAAGTGATAGGCTACATCAAGGATTATAGGCGTGTATTTGATCTTGGTGAGTTGTTGTTGTCTACAAGATAACCCAGCATTTCCTTTCCCTAATTTACACTGTTTCTTAAGGAGAAATGAATCTGGTGGAGTGGCTGATGGATTTATGGTTGATGTGCTTGTTCCAGCATGCTTCGATCATAGGGGCACACCAGAAAACCCTGCCAGAACTTGTACATTGGGGACAAAAGAAGGAGCTATTTGTGTGAGTAGAATGTGGTCTCTGTTGTTTTAGTAGTTACCCTAGCAATTATCATCTCAAGTGTTTGCCATGTAAAACCTAAATATGTTTTGGGGCATTTGTAGCTATGCCTACACATTTAACACTATTGAGGCATAATTTAAGGGGGTTATGAGAAAAAAACCTAAGCGCCCATTTCAGAGCATTGTGATGGTGCCTGATGTAATTGTATAAGTACATTTGCTATTTAAAAAAAAAAATGTTGGAGTTATCTACAATTAAGGGCAAAATGTGTAGGTATATTTACAATCGCCTTACTTTGTCCCCCAAATTGGACAATTTGTCAAGTGACTGGGTGTTTTCTAGTGGAACTTAAATTATTTGTATTTCAATTTTCTTTTCCTTTCTTTTTATGGTTTGCAGTGGGGTGCTGCATTTTGTGTGAGGGGAGGTCTAGAAAAGGAAAAAGCGGCAATGGAGGTATGTGGAATTTACATTAGCCAAGTTTGAAGGCTCCTTCCAATGAATTTAAGATCATCATATGATGACCCATTTTTTCGTCTTCCTTTGTAGTACTTGGAGAGGAGAGAGTGTGAGTATGACCTGAAAGCATCTGTTGATTTTTATAAGGTGACTGGATCTTTCTCTGTTGTTGACCTTTATCTACATGGGTCATTCATATGCTTAGCCTTATCATTTTGTTTCCCATTTCACTTAATGTGTTTTTATTTTCTTTATCATTTTCAGGAAGGAGATATCGAACCAACAGTAACAGGAGTTTTAGTGTAAGTATGCTATACCTTATATAGACTGCCATTTCCCTGCTGCATTTTGACCTGGTTCATAGTTTCCTTGAGGCTCTCATTTGAGAGATGTCAGGTGCCCTCATTTGGTTCTGACATATTTGGCATTTTCGGAAGAAATATAAACCCCTACTAAAGTAGATGAAATTGATAACAAGGCTATTTGCTGCATGCAGATTCACATCTACCGCAGACAAAGAAGCAAACAAGTACTACCTAGGACCGGCACCATTGGAGGAAATGGCAAGGTAGATGAAAAACTCATCGAATATTTTCTATGCAGTTTTTCTTTTCCCCCCCTTTTTTTAATAAAGGGTCTTTTGCCTCATTTGCTTGGTGCCTACGAGTCCCATCTGATGTGTCCCCCCCTCTTCTTTTCCAGGCAAATTGCCATTGCTGCTGGCCCTTGTGGTAACAACAGAGACTACCTGTTTTCATTGGAGGAGGCAATGTTTGATATTGGTAAGCATCTCCTTTATGATAAGTCTATGTTCAAATTGAATTTATATAGAGAGGCCTATATAAAAATGGGAGGAACTGAGAAGAAAATTGGAAAAGGCGAGTTTCATAGGAGTTGATGTATAAGCTTGTAGCTCTGCTTTTTTATTGATGAACAAAATACATTTCCATGCAATAGGTCACGTGGATGATTCAGTGGTAGAGCTAGCTAATGCAGTAAGGAAGGTTCTCAGGATCAGTGTTCGGCATAAAGATATGAAGATTGGTGGGGCACATGTCTCTTCCAAATCCGAGTTACCACACATGCACCTCATCCCCCGACAGGAAGCAGTTGCCATGGATTCTTGACTTCGGAACGATACACACCCACACAGAAGCAATCTCTGCTTTTAACCTATTTTTAGCAACGGTACTTCCAATTCCCAAATGAGAGTATTGGCTTAAATTTAATCATCACGCCTGATGTTACTGCTAACATGATGAGATAGAATTTCCAAAAATGTAACACTTACCTACTGGAATGAAGAGGATAAAAAAGAAAGGTGGTTTTTACTTTAGCTAAACCTAGTTTCTGATTTTCTACATCATTTTCATATATGTTCAAATAGTTAAGTGGGCATTTGCAACTCTGAAATTGATGAAACGACTGGCTGTGGCTTCTGGTCGTGGGCTTCCAATAGCATAATGAAATGCAGTCAAGTCTGCCAGTCAAAACTTCAAATTTGTGGAAATATAAGGGTGCATTAAAAACTATAGAAGGTAAACAAGGGGGAATAAAGCTAAAATTGAAAAGGTGGGTGGAAATAAACCATCAAAAGCTATCGTTCTTGCTTCTCCAATGAGCCAAGGCACAAACCATCCAACAGTATAGTTCTAAATATGCTGTTATGGATGGTAGTATCCTGAAATCGAACTTGAAGGCAATTTGATGGACCACAGTAAGAGGAAAGATTCATGGCTTTGATTTTCTTGTGAAAGCTGCCCTCTCTTCCCGTTCTTCTCTGATACCTGTGGGATGACAAGTTCATATGCAGCTGTTTGGACACGAGATGAAATCTCGTTCAATTAAATGGCTGAACATGCCCTTGTCTTTGTGGTAGATGTCTGGTAAAGATGTACGATTAAAAGCAGCAGTGACGGAGGGTAGTTGCTTGTATGGTATGTGTCAGTCGCTTCATAGGCTCTACAGGCCAGAGAAGGCTCCGTCAAACAACAAGATCATTTTAAAGATCGATTATCTTCTAATATTTCCGAATTCTTACATACATGAGCTTAACACTGACCGTCATTCCAGCGTAAGGTGTCGACCTGCATTGGGAACTCAAGAAAACTTCATATCTTACACGGGACAAGTTGCTTTATTACAAATCAAAGGATCACACATTTGTCATAATTATTAAGAGACTAATATCTATACTCAGCCATTCAAATTCTCTCTTAGATTAGCTTTTTGGAAGGAATGTATCCTGCACCGCATTCTCTACGAGGATGATGTACCGGGTAAAATAAACAATGTTTGAAAGGGATGTAATACACTTATGGAACTCCTTGATTAAATCACCCCAAACTAGTCACTTGTTTCATTTAATTGACGGATCTAATTTTCTAAGGAATTTACGAAGAAATTAAAAAGTGCTTTTATTCAAATTGCCTTTTGATTTTTTACCCAACTATGAGCTTCAATTTACTTCCCGATGGTAAGGCCTGAAACTCATTGTGCCAAGCCCCTATAATTTCCTGTTCTCTCGGGAAGTAATACTCGAAATTGCCGCTCGTTCCATGAGGATTCTGCTTATCCCCATGCGCCAGATTTTACAGCCGTAAGTACCAACTCGGGATGTCAACGGGATCAGCATGCTAGTAGAACAAGCAGCAGCAGTTTTTAGAAGAAATTTACAGCACACCTCAGCAGAGTAACGGGTTGTTCTAGCCCCATGAATGATGTGAACATGCCAGAGCAAAAGCAGTACGTAGTTTTTGCAAGCCAGCAAGTGCCCTAGTCCGTGAGGCCACCTGCAGCCTAAGCAAAACAGCGACAGCAGAGAAGTTATCGTGATTTAAAGTAGAGTGGGATAGAAAAGCAACTCTAGTAGCAGCAACAAACTTCTATTTCCTCAACAGTATTGAACTCTCCACAAAAATGCAACAACATGACAGCTTTCCATTTCGATGCATAGAAACGATAAAAAGAAAGATTCTTCTGAACAAAAGTGATAAACAAGGATAAGATTTGCGAGACAAATAATGCCAGTTTGATGAAATCTCTGACAGCATAGGACATGAGCTGATGCCCTTTACAAAACCAATTTCACAAATAAAGAGAGTTAGCGAACATTATTCCACGCCTGAGACTCTCACTAGCTGCTGCAAACTTGTTCTCCAAGTCTGCTTCTCCAACAGCTTGTGCAGCTGTACGCAACTGGAAAAACCACTTGTCCCATCAGTGTGTGAAAATGCAGCAAGGTCCAGACTTTTTGTTTATTGTTCATAACCTACCTGGTTCAAAAACTCATCCAGCCTCCTTGCAAGACGGATGACGCTTCCCTCAAAAATGTCAGTCATTTCCATAACTTCAGCAAAACTTGCACTCTGAAAGGGAAAACGGAAATAAATTGAGAAGGCAAAAAATTGATTTGCATTTACTTTGTATAAATTAGCAATGAAGTTGCCATATGCAGAGCCATGTGTATTTTTACCCCACACACAAGCAGGGCACATGGTCTAGTAACCCAAAAGCTGATATTGACAGGCCTTCTGATTAATGGGACACGTATCGAAGATTATCCAGCTTAGAAAAAATCCCATCTGTATAATATTTGGCCTGTTCTTTAGCTTGTACAAATTATATCTCCATTACTCCACTAGCAAATTTAAAAAGTCTAAAAAAGCAACATCAGTTGGCGAAGAATGGAAGGACATTAAAAAGTCAAAATGTAAAATCAAGAGCAATAAATGGCAGCACCAACCTTGGACCAACAATAGATGACATCCATTAAGTATGGACGAACAGTGGATTCCACATACTCATCTACATTGATCTCCAACTTGCACTCCCTTTGTATCTGGGATTCCATGATCAGGTTCAAATCAATGTAATTTCACTTTTGTAAGCAAATATTTTCACAGAAACAACTGCCCCAAGTGGACAAACCTCGGCAATTCTTCTTGCAGTGTCTTGAAGCTGCTGTAATGGCTTTGCAAGCTCAGTTCGCAAATGTATTTGCTCATTTGATTTGTCCCCAGGAATGAAGCAGCTGGCAAGAGCTGCAACTTGATGGTGATCAAGGTCATTGAACGTACCTAACCAACAACTACATCAGTTCACACACAATGGTCGATATCATAAAAAAGTATGTAGAAAGCAAAATAATCACACCATTGAACATCAATTCAGTGACAAGGAGTTCATCTCCTGTGTCTATCAAGCAGGCAGCCCGTCCCTTCAATTGTACAACACCATCAGCATCAATATGTCCTAGCCTTTTTAGAACTCGTGAACGATTTTTCAACTCATCACGGAATTTTTGTAGCTGCAAAAAATAAAACAAGAGCTTGACCTCAGGGAAGATTTGTCATCATCATCATCAACAACACACACCCTAAACAAAATTTATGAATAAAGAAGACAAATAAGAGTAAAAAAAATAAAAAAACTTTGGAAGAAATGAAAATTAGCCATGAAGACTGCAAAGCCCGAAGCACCATCATCACTAAACTCCACAAGAATCGAATAGGTTAACAAAGCCTCACATTTGTAAGCTGTAAGTTCAATTACTTGATCACTCTTCTTCGATCTGTTTTAGCTTGCAAGATCAAATGAACAAAGGATGTTGTGGAAGCAAGTTCTTCTCCATGGGTAACAGAATTTGGAAGAAGTTTATCACATGACAACTGTGTAAACCTTTGATGATGGGATCAACAATATATTGTACGTCAGCATTCCACTAAAAGCATGCATTTTCTATGAAAAAAACATGGGTACACAGGATCTTAGCCAAGATCTTAAATCACGTCTCTCTTTGTTTTCCCTTTTAAAGAGACCTTCAGCCATAAAAAATAAAATAAAATCCCAGCACTCAGAATAAATCAAGTTTAAATGAGGGAATTGTTAAAATATTACTATCCCCTTCAACATAGAGCATGTAGCACACATCCCTCACCTTCTGTTGGGAATGTGGCATAACACTGCAGCTGCCCTATGGCTGCACTGTCAAGCTTGATAAATCCCCTTCCTGCCAGCTCATTTCATTTTATAATTGCTTTCAGTTCTGTCCAAATTGTCCTCTCTGCATGTCATTCCTTCTTGAATTCGAATCCCAGACATGATGTTGACTTGAATTCCATAGTAACGAGCCTTAAAGAGCATTGCAAAAGGGTCCAGGATTTATGAGTGTGTCAAGCTTTGTGGTCTTAGACCATAGCCATAGAGCTTCACTTATATGAATTGCCAGTAAGAAAATAATAATAACAAATATAACTCAGAAAGTTGATGAGTTAACTCAATTATGACATAGACATGTATTGTCCATACATGAAATAAGTATAAAAAAAGAAAGAAAGAAGAGTATAGTGGATGTCAGAAATCGCAAATAAAATGAGAAAATAGTAATGCCAACTCACATAGAAAGAAGGGTGAAGACTGAATGATTTAATTTACAAGAAAGTTTATAACCATCAGAATTGTAGCATACCAGAGTTAACCATTCAACTAGGAAATAATACCTGGGATTCCCGCATCTTGGATTTGAGTTGTTGAATTTCATGATTCACTTCTGCCTTCCTTTGGAAGCATTTTGTTTGTTGGTTGTTTTCTGGTGACTATAAGAAAATGAAATAGGAATGCATGGTGTAAGTCCAAATTTTTAAACAAAAACAAGACATTGGAAAAGGAAAACGCCATAATATTCAAATCACATGAGCTTGGATATCAAAATTGGCAATGTTCAGAACAAAAAGAAAGAAATTCATAGTGTTGAGGCTAAACGGTCGTGTGGAGTAATTAAGCAATTTAAAGTAGGCAGCAGGATCTAGCTTCCACAAACATTTTGATAATGAAGGGAAAAACCAATTTTTATTTATCAAACTTGTCATGTAACATACACAAGAGAAGAAAAACCTTATGAAGTGGATGGACGATTAACCTCTGCTCCAGTTCCTCGATCTGATTCACCAATTTGACAAATTCTGGATCCTCAATACCCATATCCTGGACAATACAGTAAACATGAGGAAACAACAACAAGAGATTATCTGCAGACCAAATGAAAGAGATGCACGCCCTTCATATAACAAAGCTTTTGGGTAAAGGCCATTTATTAGAATTCACAATAATAGTACTTGTTTAAGTATAGTGACTTCTGAATTAGAAATTTACATGCTGTCAGCTTTTCAAGAAGTTAATTTCCAACTTCCTAAATAATTTATTTCTCAACGCATTCTAGATAGCCAATAAAAAATGAAGCTTTTGATATTTACCAAACCCTACAAGGTCTGTTTGCTAGAGCAAAATTTACCAATCCCAACAACCTTGTTTTTCCCTCATTATAAATTATATCTCCAATCATTTCCCCCTATCATTTCATCCAAAAAAGCATATCTATTTTATCTTTATTGAATTTATTTTTAATCATTACCCCTATCCTATCCTATCTTCCATTTTCCTTCACTGTTCCACATTGCAATTTTTTCGCATCTTTTCCCAATTCCCAAACTAAACTCTAAAAGCTAAAATTAGTTCACTACTTCCAAGATATGGTTTTTTAAAGTCACAAAGCTATGTCAAACATACCCTAAAAATAAGGAACAACACATTTCTATAAACAGTTAAATTTTATTTTGAGGGGATTTTCTGAGTGGGTTTTGGGGGGAGGAGAAGATGTTACTGATCTTGTTGGGTCTTTTACATTTTGTTAGGAGATTTTAAGCAATTTGCACAAACCTGCAAGCTTCAAAATTTGCCCAAATTTTGGTGCATGAATGGTCGAGATTTTATATATCAAAAGGTTTTCTTTTGCTTCTATCTTTCCTTCATTCATCTTCCTCAAAATCCATATTTTTCAAACTATCTGGACTTCTTCCTTCTATTTCCAGATCAAAGCAACACAAGGAAGGTTTCACCTGGACAACGACATTCAGATCCAGGTTCCTTTATTTTGAACTTAAATCTAAAATATTTTATATCAGTTCTAGGTTCTTTTATTTTGATTACATGATATTAAATTTAAAATATGTTCTGTCAGATAAAGTTTCCTTCATTTTGACCACATGACAGTGAATATAAAATATTTTCCAGAATAGATCTGCCAATTCGATTTCTTTCCACTATCTCTATAAAAATTGCCTAAAAGCACAGTTTCCACAGTATTTTCAATCAGTTGCATTATTATTATTATTATTATTATTATTATTA
>JAYJMB010088030.1:26377-41795 GCA_036873735.1 Pouteria campechiana
ATTATTATTATTATTATTATTATTATTATTACTATTATTACTATTACTATTACTATTATTATTATTATTATTATTATTATTATTATTATTATTATTATTATTATTATTATGCAGTCACCAATTCTATATCTAACATCCCTGCTGTGTTTTTGAGATCTTTTTGTCAGGTGATTTTATATGCCATCTTTCATTTTACATTTCTTGTCAATAGGTCGTGTTAATGCCAGACGCTTCTACTCCCTTTATCATGTCTACTGTTTGCAAACCTTTTGCTCGTAAACAGAAAGTTTGCATCTCATTTGGCTGGAAGGTTTTGAAATCTAGAGGAAGTGTTGGCAGTTATGTACTGTTTATCGAAATTTAAACAAAATAAAGGGAAGATGCTTTCTTACTAAGATCACAAGTTTCTCAAATGAGCAGTTCAAGACTCAGTCATTGTGCCTTTGGGTTTCTTCTTATATCAAACTGCATCAAATGTGCTACCTTCTACACTGTAAATAACTACTTTTTAGCCCAAAGAATGCTTCGGAAGGGAGGAGAGTGTGCAAGAAAGATTAGAACCAAAGGTACTTCCATTTCTGTTTTTTTTTTTTTTTTTTTACCTCCTACTTTTGGTTGAAAAATCAAGACATGGTTTAGTACTTGAAGCCAAGTTAAAAGAACGAAATTCAACAGGGGAATACCTTCACAGGATCAAGTTTTGGAAGGCCTTGCGGAAAACGCGCCCCTAGCTCCTGTACAGCCAGGAGTATGCTTTGTCTTGCTTCTGCTGGCCGGAGATCAGAAGTTAAAGATATTTTGATACTGCTGAGGGCAGAAATTAAAGGCAACTGGACAGGAACCTAAAGAATATGATGAAACTCAGGAATTCAGATCTTTTATGAGCAACCATAAATGTAAAAAAGGCAATCATACCAACTTGATACAGTCAAAATTAACTAAACTAGCTTATTTGAGCTCAAGCTGCCCATCTATAAGACATGAACTGACCCTGATAAAATTGTTGCTTCCCATGAGCTTCAACTCACCACGTGCATTTCACCCTTTTCACCGGGACGAGGAGGATGTGGCTTTGGACGAGCACCATTCTCTGTTTGACCAGGAGAACAGTGGAGCAAGGTATCCACTATATAACTAGCACTGCGTACAGAAGCCAATGAAGAAGGTAAAGCGCCCAATGCTGCAGCAGGCTTTTTAACAACATTGACCACCACCCCCCAACCCCAATCAGTACTACCATCACGTACCTTGACCTGCAATATTGAAGCACCAGTGAATCTGATGTGAACCAAATGTTAAATTGACAGCCAAAATAGGACATAACAGAACTGCAAATATATCTACATGTCAATTCCAATTTAAACTTAGTACGGGCGGGGAGCAACAACAGGAGAACATTCAAATGAAATTGCAATGGATAAGAACAAAAGATCCCTGAAAGAGAACAATTTTGCTGAGAGCTTATCTACGTAATGGAGAACATGATGGATTTTTGACATAGATATAAGAATGATATTAGGGTCTTTATTTTTGTATATTTAATTTGAAATGCTTATTTTGGGATTTAATTAGAAATTTAAGGGTTCATTTATAATTTTTGGGTCTTTTATCTCTATAAGTAGAATAGCTTGCATTAGGGATTACACAGTTTAGTTGATTATGGAATTTACACAAGTTTCGCTCTTTCACAGCCCTAATTTTTCTTCACTTCTTCACCTTAAGTTCTTTTCTAGTGCTCTTCTAGTCTCTTCTAATTATTCCCTATTCGCTCAAAATCCTCTCTATTTCTTCCCTCTTTATTCTTCCCCCAGCTAAGAGGATCTACTTTTTTCTTCTAAAGGCTTTTCTTATTCACATTTTACATCAAGTTGGAATGGAGAACATGCTAGGATATTTATTTTAGATAAAAGTGTAGATATTAAAATTTTTATTTTCACATATTTAATTTGGAATAGAAGTTTAGTTATACATAATATTTTATAGGAATTAGGATTTTATTCATAATTTTTGGTCTTTTGTCTCCAGAAATAAAATATCTTGTATTAGAGTTAAGTCCTCTTCAATGACTCCATTTGGTAATGGGGAAAAGAGGTAAAAAAAAAAAAATCTCATTTCCTCTTTCTATACTTTTAATTAATGTGACAGTTAATTACCCCAAAAATCCCATTTTTCTCATTATTACATATATTTTCAATCATTCTGCCAATCTTTTCATTCAAAAAGACTATGTATTAAATCTGTATTCACTTTATTTCATATCATTCCCCTCATTCTCTCACATCATTTCTTTCTTTCTCGTCTATTTTTCTAAACCTCAATTTTCCTTCCATTTTTTACCCATTTTCCCAATTTTCAAACAGATTATGTTTAAAAATTAAGAAAAGAAGAGGAAAAAGTGAAATATGAAAATGTGAGAGGAAATGGAGGAAATGATATAACAAGATAGAGAGTAGCGAATAGAAATAGCTTAAACGAAAATAATGTAGATAGGTTTGTTCAGATAAAAGGGTAATGGGATAATGATTTACAATACAAGTCATAATGAGGAAAAGGGTAAAACTGTTGGGGTGGGTAAATATCATGTCGATTAAATGGGGTTGAGAAAAGGAGGAATTTCCTTGTTGCCAAACAGACCATAGTTTTTTCCATTTCACCTTCTTAAGAACTTCTTTTTTCTTTCTTCTAATTTCTTTCCCATCCCATCCTACATTACTAAGGAATATCACCGTAACATTCTAGATCACCTAAATCTTAACTTGTTGTTCCCCAAAATTTTTTATTCTAATGAATGAGAAAACATAGAAGAAGATCACAGAATTACAGTTGTAAAAAAACCCAGTCCTACAATGAGAGTCATATGACATGAAATTATTTGGCTAACAAAAGAGGAGGGGGGTGGGGGGTGGACGGTGGAAGTAATAACTGATAAATATTGATCACTAGTATCGCAATGAAACAACACACACGTAAAAAAAAAATGTAGCTGAAGTGAGGATGTTGAGATATATGTTTGATAAAACAAGAAAAAATTAAAATTAAAAATGAAATAATACAAGGTAATCTAAAGGTAGAATCAGTAGGTAATAAAATGAGAGAGAGGAGGCTAAAGTGGTTTGCTCATGTGAAATGGAGACCAAAGCCTACACCAGTTAGGACTGAATTTATCCCAATAGAAGGCTACAAGAGAACTATAGGAAGGCCAGAAAAGACATGGTTTGAAATTATTGGGAAGTATATGAAAATGCTTGGGCTTAGTAAAGACATAACCCAAGAACAACAGGAGTGAGGCAACAGGATCCTCATTGCTAATGCCACCTGGGTGGGAAACAGCTTAAGATAGTGACAATGATTTTTAAAGCAAAATAACCCAAAAGAAATCTATGCTATCAACTAGGGAAATAAATAATCAAGTTGAAAATATATAACAATGGCCAAGGGCTACTATATGCATTATTACATCAAATTATCAGACAAAATGGGTGAAAAATACCACTATATGCATTAATACATCAAATGATCAGACAAAATGGGTGAAAAATACCAGCCTTCCAGGAGTCAGAAAATACAGCACCCTCTCAGGCCTGCCTATTTCAGACATCATCTTTTTCTCAAGATCCGCAATATCAAGTTTCAGCCTATGATACTCGGAAAGTTCAGCCTATGCATGAAAAAAAACATCAAGTTCATCATCCTTGTTGAGTAAATGACAATTTCAAAAAGAACAAATAGATAAGTGGTGAAAAATCACCTCCCCTGAGGTTTCAAGCATCTCAGCTTCCTTTTCAAGTTTTGAAATCCTTTCTCCAATGTCTGGCAATGCCTGCATGGAGAAAAAAAAAAGTTACCACAAGTCACCATGATCAAAGGTAGGGAGAAGACGCTACAGAAAAACATAATAAAAAGGATGCGAAGAAAACCTTCTCATGCTGGAATTGGTGAAAAGAATTCCTGATAACATGCTCAGCAGTAAATTGGCCCTCGGTACGACTCATCAAATTCAAAATTGAGTAGTAGCTCAGTCTGAATGTACTGACCAAAGGAGCTGGCTTACCCAAAACCATGTCCTTGAGAGTACTCATCTCCATCTGAGGGGAAGAAGAAGAAGAAGAGGATTGAATATTCAAAGTACAAAACCATATATTTAATAAACTTTTGAAGCATCCAGATATGGCAACTGCAAAGATGATGTCTGCCCCTAGCATTGCATAAACTCATGGCACAAGATGATGGACAAAGTAATGCATATTGGAGGAGGATTTGCCCGTATTTAGAATTTATTTTGCTCTTCATATTTTAGGGGGGAAATCCTTTAAGGTCAACAATTATTTTGAACTCCTAAGTTGCAGTCATCTTTGCCAGATTATGCACTCAGACAACAACATGACAGATTTACTGGCCAAGGAGTGACTCTTTTGAATATCTGTGACCACAATAGATGAATAGAATTGTGCTTCTACAAATGTTTATCCTAGTTCCACCTTTTTTGGATCAGTTCCTCTCACATTCAAGTTTAATGATTTCCTTCTTTTGGTTAAATTTCTTAATATCCATAAAAGGAACCACATTACCTTCGATAATTCCATCATGTAACCCTCTTGGAAGACAATGATGCAAAAGAATAATTAAAAGCACTGTTGATCATAACCATACCTGCTCATCAATCATAATGATGCAAATACCACGTTCATCTTTGCCACGCCGTCCAGCCCTTCCACTCATCTATCTCAATATGACATGACAAGGAAGCAGATCTATCACTTATGCACCCAAGCATCCATGTGTATATACACATGTTTAGTACATGGATTACCAACAGCTGACTTTCTCAAATCTTTGCTTACCTGGATGTATTCTCCAGATCCAATATATCTATGACTATCACCATCCCATTTCTTGACAGATGTGAAAACAACAGTTTTGGCAGGCATGTTTAAGCCCATTGCAAACTATTTCACAAGGAATGAACCACAAAAAAAAAAAACAAAAAAAAAGGAAGTTAATGTCATTTGAAAAATGACAACATAAAGATGCAAGTTGAAGTAAGAAACAAATAGCATAAATTTAATATAGCAGATAGATGGTCATCTTACTGTTTCTGTTGCAAAAAGGGCCTTTATAAGACCTTCTTGGAAGAGAAGTTCCACCAATTCCTTTATTATTGGCAGAAGACCTGAGTGATGAACGGCAATACCTCGTTGAAGAAGTGGCAACATTAGTTCAATAGCAGGCAAATTCCTGTCCTCTTCATTCAAGCATTGTATTGCATTTTGGAAAACCTCTTCTACACTATCCTTCTCCTCTTTGGTGTTGAAATCAAGCTTTGACATGGACATTGCATGTTGTTCACACTCCCTTCTACTGAAGCTGAAAATAATAACTGGTTGAAACTTCCGTTCCATGATCATCTGAGATATGAGAAAATTTTGAACTCAAGCATGGAATGAGAGTTAATAGGCTGATAGCGACTCAAGAAGGGGAGCGTGGAGTAGAACAGCAAAAGAATTGATGAGAAATAACCAGAACGAAAAATAATAAATCAATTTACGGTAACCTATTAGATTAAATTAATACCTCATCTAGCAAAAAGAAAAAATCAACATTAAATGATACTCAGATGTGTAGAAACAAGACCAATGCATGGTCATTGGACATGTAACACCTCTTCTCTTTTTCAGCAGCATAGCATACATGAATCCAAAATCATGTGATGTGATTGTCCATGCATAATATGATAAAATTAATGCACAGTGACCTAGGTCAGGCCTCCAATTTCTAAACCAACCAGGGCATGTTTCTATTCAGTCCAATGCAAAATTGACTTCCTTAGGCCCAAGCTCAGCTCATTGCCAACCTCAAAATTAACTTGATTCACGGAACTCTTTTTCTTCTTCTTCCTCTTTTCTTTAATTTTGGGTAAGGGGGTAGCAAACTATTTGTTGTCAGAAAGACAAGTGATGATCACAGTGCATGCTAATGAAGAACATTGTAGAAAGATGAAAGATCCGGCATTGTCACCAAGAATGCTCAGTCATTGCTGCAACAAATTGTAAGGCCAGGTAACTAGTTTGGAACTCAATATCTGAGATAAAATCATTGATAAGTCATAATGGTTGAGTAACTCTGGAGAAAAGGATTATGTTTGGCAATAAATGGCCAGAAATGACAAGGTATTAAAATGCTACTTAATTAAATCTTTTCATTAGGACATGAGAGAGACCACCGCCCCCCTTCCCCCAAAAAAAAAAAAAACCAAAATTTAAAAATCAAGAGCAACCAATTGTTGTCTCTCCCATGAACCACATTACTAGCTATGATTGCCCAAATGGAGCTTTTAAGTGCCTGTCCAGTTGGAATGGATCCATAAGGCGTGAAGCAAACACCAAACAGTGAGTATATTGAAAAGCAGGCCTCATGATGGAAATTTAGAGGATCCTTATTTTAAGAATACTTACCACCGAGGGAAGTACAGAATTTAGAAGTTCAAGTGTCTTCTTTAAGAAGATTTCTATTTGAATAAAGTGTATCTTAATTAAATTTCTATTTGAATAAATGTATCTTAGTTAGATTTTCTAGAAGATGCTAGTATCTATCTTGAATTTCTTATTAGATATTGTTGTCTATTTTTAGTTTTATTCTCTTCGAAGAATAGAATTAACTATTCTTAGTTTAATTCTCTAATAAGTTTTATTAAACTTAGGTAGCTTCTTGCTTCTATAAATACAGCCTTTGTAAGCCTTAAGGGGTATCAAAATTTGAATTGAATAACAGTATTCCTACTTTCTCTAATGATCTTCTCTCTTTTCCTCTACTCTTGTAGTCATTCTTCCTACATCTCTTCCTTCTTCCCTTCTTGTTCCCTTAAGAGGATCTTTCCTTTTTCTTCTACACATCACCTCATAGGAACAGGGTTGATGTCCTGGTTGAGGCATCAGCAGATGTTCAAAATAAAAACTTCAAGAATAAATAAATGACAAAAGAAAAGGCCAATCTTCTGTGAAATTGTAACCTCAATCACAATGAAAATCTAACCGCACAAAAGATTTCATACCTTCACAATCTTGTAAATGTCTGAACCAGCTGAAGCAGCCCCACCCTTTGCAATCCTCCCCCCAGCTTTAGGACCTCCACTCCTATTCCCATCTCCCTGCTGCTGCTTCTGCTTCGCAAATGTGTCCTGCAGCTTCATAAAATTGTCCTCCCTGAACTGCTCATTTTCATCCACCACAAGATACAACCCGGACCCACCCATTGGAAACATGTAGTGCTGCAGGGGTGTCGGACGGAAATCTGTGTACACCACATGGCAAGGCTGCTTGTGCAGATTACAAATCCATTCAGCAAACTCTGTGGCATTCGACATTGTCGCTGACAGGAAGACCATCTTAATTACGGGCGGCAAGAATATAATACTCTCTTCCCAAACTACTCCCCTCTCACGATCCTTCATGTAATGTATCTCATCAAAAATTACCCAGGCAACTTCCTTCAATACCTCAGAGCCACGGTAAAGCATGCCACGCAGGATCTCTGTCGTCATGACAAGGCAGCTAGAGTTCGGCGCCAGAGTTACATCGCCAGTCATCAACCCTACATCCGAGAACTCTTGGGACAGCTCTCGGTACTTCTGGTTGCTTAGAGCTTTCAATGGAGATGTGTAGATGACCCGCTGTTTATCCCTGAAGGACATCGCAATCGCATACTCTGCAACAGCAGTTTTTCCCGCAGAGGTGTGGGCTGAGACCAGAACTGATTCGTTGCGCTCGAGGCATGCAATTGACACTTTCTGGAAGGGGTCGAGCTCGAAAGGGTAGGTTTTCGCAGCTTCGCCATTGTAGGTAGGGTTTGAGAGCGTGCCATAGACATCTGCATCGTTCGGAGACGTGAAGCCGGTTGGAACTGCAACCTCGTGAACGCATTTCCGCCAAAAATTAGGCCGCTTTGTTGTGGAATCTCGTCCGGAAGCTTGCCCATCTGAATTTCCCGATAGTTCTGGAGATTTTCGCTTACTGGGAGTCAGGGATTCGTCCATTTTCAGTGGAAAATCAGCTCGAACTTCCCGTAAATTGAAGAATCTCAACTTAGGGTTTTCGGCTAGAAATGGAACAAAATCGGTAGGAACTGGGATTTACTTGAGCGTCCTAGAAGACGAGAACGCATCTGCATCAGAAACTCGACTAGGTATTGAGGGTTTCTGAGATTATTTTAAGGTTTTGACTTTTGAGCGATCTTTGCATGTCTTAATCAGGATAAATGGAGGTTTTTCACGTCTGCAGGTGAAGCGGAAGAAGTTAGAAACCCTAATCGTCGCCCGAGTACGGCATGGGTGGCGCCAACCGGTTTAATTCTGGGCTCTCTTATTGACCCGGAGAAGCTTGGTAAAGGACGATTTTGTCCCTGACGTGTCCTCATCTTCTGCGGGGCGAGCTCCGGTAAGGAGGAGAGAGACGAGGGCAGTGCGGTCATTTGAGGCATCACCACGAGTAGAGTGATCTGAAACGTCGGAACTGGCAAATGTTCTGCAGGCTGGCTAGAGTCGGCATGGATTGGTCCTTGCCTCTTGAAAATGAAAGGATTAAATGCAAACGGAAAAGGTGCAAGGCGCAAGCAAATTTGGTATTTTTTTTATTCGTAACAAAACCAATCTCCCAAGCCACACCGTTAATTCGATCATTGGTGTTGACATTTGATCCGAGTCTGCAATCTCACGCGTTCATCCCACCATACACACATGCGGAAATAAAAAATAAAAAGGAAAATAAAAAATATCCCAGGTGTACACCCCAGACTGACGACCCGGATCAACGTACACCATTCGCAAACACCTGCTTACGTATTAGTATTACTGACTGATTTGCATGCGTAGAAGTTCATTCTTCTCAGCATGCATCTTAAACTTTGCAAAAGGGCGTCACTGGACACGTGCAATTCCTTTCTTTCTCTTCGTGTTTTTCCCGCCCATCTGTTTGGGTAGAGCATGATAAGAAGGTTGTGTAATCGCGGGAGGACATAACAGAAAAGTACAGTGGATGATTGTGTAAGCAAGATAAGCTTTCGGTAAAAAAAATAACGACAAATAATTATAAATATAAGTTACAATAAGAAAAATATAATCACTAAAGCTTTAGAAATAATTAAAGAATCACATCACATATTCATAATAAAAAGTCATGTAAGGGTGACTATTACACCCCTTCTCATTACGAACACTTCCTGTTACAAGTCAAACAGACCTTGAAGGAATTTAAGGGTGTGCTTGATAATTAAGAAAAATATGTGGAGATCTTTTTATTCTTTTTTACTATTCCTTTCACACTTTTGATGCGAATTTGACATTTTAATATAATAATCTTATTTTTATTGTTATTAATTGTATTTTAATAATTATTTACATATTTTTATGTAAAAAATATTTATTTATTTCTATTTAATTTATTTATAAATGTTTTTTTCCTAATACATCACATTGTTTTTCTTACTTATCCCTTATTTCTCCATATTCTTTTTTTTTCCCTCACATCCCTTATCTTCCCCAAACAGTTGATGAGGAAAAAAAATTAGTTGAAAACGTTTTATATTTTCCCCACCCTTTATATACCTTTTAAGATGACTTAGCATTTTAATTATCTAATAATCTTTTTTTTATTATTACTTATATTTTTAATTATTATTTCATATCTTTTAATAAAAAATATTATCTATTTTATTTCTATTTAATTAATTTAAATTAATATCTCATGTTACAATACATCATACTTTCTCTTTTATCTTATTTTTCTATATTTTTTCCTCCATGTATTTACCCCATTCCCATGCTTTTGGTAATGGAGGAAAAGTGTGAAATTTTTTTTTGCATTTTTTTATACTTTTTTCTCTTTTTTGTATACATTTTAGTGATTTGACATCTTAATTACATAGCAACTCTTGTTTTTATTATTATATGTGTTTTTTAAATATTATTTTGTATCTTTTTTATATTGACAGCTAACGTATTTTGGCTTGATTTATTTTATTTTTAATTATTGTCTCTCGTCATATTATATCACTTTCTCTATTTTCCATACTTTGCCAAGGTTTTTTTTTTTTCTCTGCATCTTTTACCATTTCCCCAATGCACCCTAAAAAACAAAGAAGAGTTGTTAACATATTTGAAATGTTACATTACATCAAGTGTGTTGAAAGAGTTAGGAAAAAATGTTTCCGCTTATATACCCTAATGAGGAAAAGAGAATGAAAAACTTTTTCATCAGTTTTCTAGCATATCTTATTACATTTTGATATAATTTTATACTTTAGTTATCAACAATTGTATTTTTTATTATTGTTACCTTTATTTTTCATCATTATTTTACATAATTCTATACAAAAACCTACATATGCCAATTTATTCTTAATTATCACTCTCTATTGTATTACATCACTCACTCCCTTTTTTTCTCACTTTTTCTACATTTCTTTTTCTCCCATATCTTTTGTTTAGTTACCAATTTCACCACAAAGGTGTGTTTATTAATTAGTACAAAACAATAGATTTGTTTCCATCTTTTCATACTCCTATTAGTATACCTTTTGATATAATTTGACATATTAACTACCTACTTACACATATTTTCTCAATCATTGCATATTTTTTCAATCATTATTTTATATATTTTCATACAAAAAATGTATTTTATTCATTTTTACTCACTCTATTTAAATTTATTGCTCTTCATCATGTCACATTACTTTTCATTTTCTTTCTACTTTTCATTTTCTTTTTACTTTTCATATTCTTTTGTTTTTCCATGACTTTTATTCAATTCGGGCACACCTTAAATACGAAAGCGTGGTTGTTTCTAAATAGAATACATTAGAGAGTGTATTGTATCAATGGTCCTTCTGGGATATACCAAATCGTAGCTATGGGAAATAAAATAAATCAAGACAAGAATAAGTAAGTTATTTTTTCCAATAAAAAAAATAATCATCCAAAAAAGCAACAATGAAAAATTAAAGTATTTAAGCATCTAAAATATAAAGATCATGTTAAAAGAAGTGAAGAAGAGTGGAAATCACTTGTTCCCCATTCCAAGCTTAGAAATTCGTTTTTTCTTATTCCCAAGGAAGCAGGACGTAAAACAAAATAGCATGCAATAGAGTACTTATTTTTAGAAGTAAATAAATAATTAAAATGTCACAGACAGGAAAAATAGAGGCATTATAAGGGAAATAAAGACAAATATATATAATTTCGAGAAAAAAGGATTAACACCAGGAAAATGCTTGGGTAATTGATTTTTCATTGTTTATTGCCAGCTAACCAGACAGACAGGTCTTCAAATCTAAATTTATCCTCGTAATTTATTCAACATGCACGTATCTAATTCCATGCACATGGAACGACTATCCATTTTTTTGGCACAAATATCTATATTTTTTTCAACAATTGTTTTTCCTCCTCCATCAAAACTATCTATTTTTATAACTCATATAATTTCCTTCTTATTTATATTATTTACTTTCACATTTACATTGCTACATAAATTCGGACACGCCTAATCGCTTTAACATCCCATCTTTTCCACATCAATCCGAAAACACACAGAAAACAATCATTAAATCATCTATCAATCTTTATTTTTTTATATTGTAATTTAAAATTAAAATTCTAACCAAAATATTCCAATAAAAATTACTAAAAGAATTTAACAGATCAGATCGCGTATTAATTTCCAGACGTTGGCTCGAGAAGAGAGCCATGTCCCTCGGCTGACGATGTATCGCGACGGATATAAACTCAGGGGCAGGGCGGTCTCGCAGAAAAAGATTCCGCGACGGACGGTAGAAGAAAAGGGGGCGTCATTTTCCATCCGCCGCCGCTGCGGATAGCAAACCATCCATCGCAAGGTTGCTTGGCTGCACCATCGGTAGATCACAAGACAAGACGAACAAGGTTTCCTCCCCACCTCTACTCTCTCTCACCTAAATTCCTCCCTATTTCTAGGGTTTCCCCGCAATTTCTCTCTCATCATCCTGGAATTTTGCGGTTTCATGAAATTAGGGTTTCTTAAACTACAACTTGCTTACGCTCCTTCATTTTGCTTCGGGATTCATTACTTGTAGATGTAGAAGATTGAAATTTTATATTACTTGTGTCGCGATAACTAGTAAAATTGAGAAATTGAAACTGGCTTTCTCGAAATGTATTTTGGGCCGTGAATTAGGAGTTTCAAGCTTTTCGTCGCACGTAAGACTTAGATGCTTTGTTTCCGTGAGGCCTATCATGGATGAGCCGGGAGTCGAGATTTCCAGTGATTTTGCTTCTAAACAGGTCGTTTGAACGTGATATTCCGGAAGTTCCTTTTCAGCATCATCTCTTGTTTAAGCTCCAATCAAGATTAAAGACCACCTCAGCTAGTAATAGAATAGAAGAACTGGTTGTTTAGGATGATGACAGTCGGCGATTGACAAAACCCACCACCTTCCTGTAGTTAATTTTGTCACGACAAAGAAGAACCGAGCTAGATGACACATTGATAATCTTGATTTGCAATGCCAACTGAGTGTTTGCCTTCACCAGTCCATGTCATGATCAATTGGCATTGCACCCCAGTCCACTCTTCACATGATGGAAGCTGGGCGAGCCACCTGAGAATTGATGCAACTCTCGCAACTGTTGCTTGGGTTCCAACCAAGAACAAGTAGGACCAAAATGCAGACCAGTGTATCTTGCACATGCCACCTCTGGATCACTTTGTTGATATGTTTCATGAATGTGATAGGATCACTGATATGAACCTGTTGTGGAGAAATGGCAGAGGATCAGCCATGACTGACTGACCCAGATGTCTTGGTTTGAAACATTGGTCATTTGCTACAGGCCATTGCCAAACACATACAAGATCTTGATGAGTCGTCAGGCAGCCTCATTTTAAACATTTTCTGGCACAAAATTTGAGTTGATCCAGTATCTGGGTGGGCAATTGGACATTATTTGCCTATTTATGTAGTTGCTGTTGTATCTTAACCTGCCCGTATCTTAATGATTGTCAAACCTCATTTGAGCCAGGGCAGCATCTTAACCTGCCCATATCTCAATGATTGTCAAACCTTATCTGAGCCAGGGCACGTTTTTGTGCGTCCCACCTGATGAATAATACCTTTGATATTAAAACTGTGTTACAAAGGCACATTTGCTTTGAATCATGTCTTTAACATTTCCTCATGCAAAACATCTACAGGCTGTCTTGTTTGCATAAAACTGTGTTACAAAGGCACATTTGCTTTGAATCAGGTCTTTAACATTTCCTCATGCAAAACATTTCCATGGTTTGTTTATGCTTTGGTTTTTATGCAACCAGCATTTAGTCCTAGAGTAAAGATTGTTTGACCTACCATCCCATCTACCTCCTTAGGTGGTAATCTTTGGGCTTGGCAAGATATCATGTCCTGCCCTGGGGCCTATGCGTCTTATTATCTCCCCTCCATTTCCCTATTTCTAAGGAAAATTTCTGCTAAAATTTTGGCAGAGTATACCCTTAAATATCAAGATTTATACATGTTCACACATTAATATATATAATTCTATAATTTTCATAATCACAAAATAATTACAAAATAACAACATCAATCATAAATATACACTCACAACCACCGCTATCAACCCAAGACCAGAATTGTATTATGATGGCAATATATCTCACTGGATTAATACAATTGTACTCACAATATCATTCTTAAATGAATATGACATGCCCATGCTCTTCATTACAATACATTTGACATCATTGAATATTTATTGATTACAAGCATATAAATATTATGGGATTACTAGCCCAATACATCATACCGTAAAAGATTTCTTCAAGTCTTCCCCATATGCTCCAATTCACAGTTAGGATTCTTTACCTATCCTATTAGCTAAAAACATAAAATTAGAAGGCGTGAGTCTGGGTAACTCAGTAAGTAAGCAAAAATATAAAACAATAATAAACTAGCAACCACATGTTCTCATACATAATATGAATAAAAGATGGCCGTGTAACCACATCATGAATATATTCTTGAGGCTTAAGTCCTCATCAAATCACTTTACATCTTACGCCATTCAGGTGTATAGTATCATCATTTATATCTTTATCATATAAAACATGCCAAATACCAGAGTTTTGCCATGTAGGCATTACAGATTAAAACTGTGTCATTCAAACACAGTATCACATCATTCAGTCACTACAACTCATGGAATATTTCTCATTCCTCTCATATACACATTTGCATTTATTCAATCATCTTATACTAAACGAAGAATCATGAGATAATCTTTATCTCCATTAGTCATCTAATATATAACAACTCACAAAACATAAGGGGATCTTTGCTATCCCCATCCAAACAAGTATTCACAAGTTGTCTTAATTATCTATTCCTATACAATATCGGGATATGCTCTATCTCTTTTATTCAGACATAGATACACAAGAATAAGTATCGTAAAACACAATGATATGGGATACTTTCTATCCTCAACAAACACATGTTCACATCATAAACTAAACACTAATGATTTCAATTCAAGGGATACTCACTATCCCTACTGTTTATAAACCATCAACTTTTAGAAAATACGGGATATTCCAAGTCCCCGGTGTAGCAAAAGTGTTAGACTTTATAGCTTGTGAGGCAGGTGGGTTAGAGAAATTGTGGTTTTCACAGTTAGACTTTAGAAATGCTTACAGAAGACGACGTCAATTCAAGTTTAGCGGAGGGCAGATGCTTTGTTATAATACTTTCGGAGTCAATCAAAGGCTGATCCTCAATTTAGTTCCGACTTACAAGTGAATGAGGAAAGACATCTGAGATCATTTTTTTGGGTTGATGGTGCAACTAAAATTGATTACGAGGCATTTGTTGATATTGTGTATTTTGACACGACGTATAAGACAAATGAATATAATATGCCATTTGGACCGTTTGTTGGCGTTAACCATCACAAGCAATCAACATTATTTGGGGCGGAACTGCTTTTTGGTGAGACTACAGTCGATTCTAAATAGTTATTTAAAGCATGGCTTGATGATTTCCTTCATGGAAAGATATCATCAAACACGTACTTAACACTAATTACATTAGGGTTTCTCACTAACATATCACAAGGAACTTCTTTCCTTACAACATTTATCTTATATATGACATGATTAACACTTAGACAACCTGAAAACAACTCAATTAAGCTTTGAATTCAACCAATTCATGACTCACATAGCTCTTACACAAAATCCTTTTTAGACCCCTTTAGGTCATAGTCCAAAATCAACTTTTCTACTTTTAAAACAAGTCTTAAACCACCCTAATCTATGTCTTAATCCATTTTCTCATGACAATTACACCTAAAACCGTCGCGGGGGGGGGGGGGGGGGGGGGGGGGGGGGGGGGGGGG